>JBAGKO010024139.1:0-10956 GCA_037177275.1 Acacia concinna | reverse complement strand
TTGAATTTTTGAGATATTAAAAAAATTAAATAAGTTATTTAATCATATCATATGCTGTGTATAATTAAATTATATATCAATTTTTAAGTCAAACAAATTAGTTTGTAAAAAAAATAGGAATTTCATTAGCTTCCTTAATTTCATAAAAAAAAAATGTGTCTAATAGTTTAGACTGAAGATAATACTTATTTAAGAAATCAACCAGGTGAATAAATGAGCTGATGAGGGGATTTGGAGCCTCCGATGTTCCTCCTTCTATTGCCCTTTGTAATGCCCCAACCTTTCAATTGTTTTTTTTAATTATTAAAGGAATTTATATATTATATAATTATATGTAAATATTATTTGGAAACTGAAAATCCATATATATGGTATAGGTAAATATTACAAAATATAAATTTATAGCACTTATACGATAAAATCATGATGACACTTCATGGCCAAAAAACAATCATGATGATACATGAAGGATACATGACTGACGTGAGTCACGTGAGTATATAATAAAGGGGATCCAATGAAAAGTATACTAAATAATTATATATTATATGCTCAAGTTTATTGATAAAGGGAGAAAGATAAATAAATACTCTAAAAATATTTAAAACTTTGAAAGATTACCCAAATTTGGTGAATAACAAATGAGTGGTAAAAAATTGGTCAATTTTAATCATTCTCTGTTAAGTTTTAGTCATTTTTTATTAAGTTTTAATCATTATCTGCTCAGTTTTAGTTATTTTCTGTTGAGTTTTAGTCGGAGCCCCTTATTTATCATTTACTAAATTTGAGTCATTTTTCAAGGTTTTTAATGTTTACAGAGTATTTATTTATCTTTTTCCCATTGATAAAATTAGTCAAATTGTATCCCAAATGGATTGTAATGATAAAATTAGTCCATTTTTATTTTTTAAAAAAATTAAAACACAATTGACTGTAACATGTAGGAGAGTTTTCATATTTCCGTTATGCCCAGTGTAGGATCTTAGTTGATGAATGTTTAAATTAGACCGACATTTTGACAAACTTTAGGAAGAAACAAGATTTATGGCAGGAAATGTATCATTTTGTTATACAACGTTAATATTGAAATGGAAAACATGTTTTAATGTGGTCGAACTCGACCTTCCACATAAGCCCTCCAAAAGAAACACTAAAAAAAAAAAAAAAGCAACACAACAAAAGGTGTTTCTTTTTCTTACCAACCCAACGCAACAACTTAGAATTAACTTGGAAGTTATTGACTTTTGTGGGAGAGTAGACCTCACAAAATATCACGCGCATGACAATCAAGGATATGCTCACTTCTGTTTACGGTATAAGGCACTTGTAGAATAATTTAATTCAAAATATGGAGTATAAATTATTTATAAGATAATTGATGTTCATTTTTATAGTTTTACCCTTATAATTCATATCCATTTCTGATTTTATCCACTTATTAAATTTTCAAACACATTTTTTATAAGGATAAAAGTGAAAAAAATTTTAAATTTATGACCTATTTAATAAGTTAACTATCACTTCTTGATTTGTATGAATTAGTTAAGAAAAGTATAAAACTTGTGTGAAATTCCTTATTATGACCACTAGCTCTATGGTTTCAATCGGATTCTATATATCATGCGTCCTAATTATTTTTTTCATATGGACATTTGGGGTTAAATGCTATTGGCTGAAGCAAACATTCCATGGAAGTCTCTATTGCAAGTAAGAGCTTTTCACATTCAGTTATGGCTGCCGAGCCATCTCGAAATCCATCTTTTATACAACACTTCATTCAATTCCAAAATTATATTTTCCCCAAAAATATATAAACAAAGAAAGAAAACAAGTCTAGGTTAGAATTTTTATTAATTACCTTTGATATTAAATCCCTCAACTAAACTATAACTTGTTATGTGTGAAAAATGTTACTATTATGGAGAAGTCCATAGTTGTTGTAAAGTCTTCATATTTATGTTTCCATTGTTTTATAACACAGAAATACTTAAGTCGTTTCTTCCATTTTATGGATGGAATTCATTCTATGAACATTGAGCACCCGTAAAAACAAATTAGTCCAGAAAGTTCAGCGCTGCAACCTAAGTAACTAGTATCACGACAAGTGAAAGTGGGTTGCTCCATTTTTTTTTTTTTGAATTTCTCTATATTTTCTAGAGATGTCTCCATTTTGAAGTATCTGCGAAGGAAAATAAATGATGAGAGAGCTCTATTCTGCCATAGAAGAAGCTTAGTTTTTAAGAGAAAATCTGGCTATACATATATATATATTCATTCATTTTTGTCTTCTATATTCATCTTGTTGGATGTTGCTCTTATCAACCACTTAATTTATGATTTGTATATTCTTGCCGTTGCATGTTTAATCTTGTAATAAATTATAAGATGAACTAAATAAATAACTTGTTTGCTCAGTCCATATTCCTCATATTTTTAAGTGGGATCATTAGATGTTTTGGAAAACATGTTATATTGAAACTGGAGAATATGATTTTTTTTTGTTCTTAAAACGCTTGTTTGTAAAGTTGTTTTCACTTAATTTTTTAAAAAACAAAAACAAAAAGAATTTTTGATGTTTTTTTAATTTTGTTTTTCATTTTTTGAAGCTATCACTTATTATTCACTATCATATCACACTACATGTAATAACTACTGCCACGTCACTACCGATAATAATAAGGGCTATTGCTACATCACTTCAAAAACATTAAAAAAAAACTATCCATTTTTTTTCTTTTGAAATTTGTTTTTGAAAACTGTTTTAGTGAAAAAAAATAGAAAATAGAATCAAATAAAACCTTGATTTCAGAACTAGATCATGGTGTGGGAGTTCAAAACTATTGACGATCATCATTCCTTTATATATATAAATATATATATACTTATATATAATTATAATGGTTTCAAAAAGGAGGCTTCAATTTAATTAGTTGCCTGGAAACAACGTTCTGAAAGATTATTTTTCCCTCTTTTGTTATGTGAACCTTTTGGAATATGGCTCTTTAACACATCATCATCACGCAACACTCGTTGTCTCTTCTCTTTATTTCCTTTCATTTTCTATCTCATTCAAGAACCAACAACATGCATCGCTGGGTCCCAAACTTTTTACTATTTTATTTCCCCCAAATTAAACAAAGTTTATCTTCCCTCCTTTTTTAACTGCTTCTCTCCCCTGTTGGTGAACTGTTCGATTTAATTTAATGGTTCAAAATTTATCATTTTTAAAAAGTACCAATTAATTTGTATAATAAATATTTAATTTGAATAGTTTGAAATTATAGTGGAAACAGGTACGATTAAAAAAAAACACAGTACAGTGAAGATAAACCTGCTTCTCTATCTTTATATCCTGGGTTTCAAAGATTAAATTGATGAGCTGACACTGGCTGGAACTAGAATTAACTAGACATACGGTTTCGTTGCCTTCAATAACTGTAATTTTTAAAACCGTTGTAATGGAACTGGATTGTTTTCAACTGATAATTAAAAAGTGGGGTTCTCCTAATACATGATGACAAAAAAAAATACTATATACATACGGTACGTACTAAATATAAAATTTGGTTGACTTTTTAGAGAGATTAAGAAAATCAAATAAACTATTTAATCATTTCATTTCTTGTGTATGATTAAATTATACATAAATTTTTAAGTCAAACAAATTCATTTGAGAAAAAATTATTATAGTAATTTAATTAACTTTCTTAATCAAAAAAAAAAAGTGAACTGTATATACTTATTTAAGAAATCAGTTAGGCGAATAAATGAGCCGAGGGGATTTGATTTGGAGCCTATGATGTACCTCCTTCTAATGGAATGCCCCAACCTTTCAATTGTTGCTTTTTTTAATTATTATTAAAGGAATTTATCTATTATATAATTATATGTAAATATTATTTGTAAACTGAAAATCCATTTTTATGTGGCCAAAGAACCAATCATGATGATTCGTGAAGGATATATGACTGAGGTGACTCACGTGAGTATAAAGGGGATCCAATGAAAAATATACTAAATAATTACCAACATGCTCTCATTAATTTTATTTCCGGTCAATAAAAAAAAAGAAAAAAAAGCTGGTATCCACCTTTACATATATACAAGTCAACTTGTATCCCAAATGGATTGTAATGATAAAATTAGTCCAGTTTTATTTTTTTAAAAAAATAAAAACACAATTGACTGTGACATGCAGGAGAGTTTTCATATATCCGTTATGCCCTGCGTAGGATCTTTGTTGATGAATGTTTAAAGGGAGAATTCTAAAAAAAAAATACCTTTTTAAATTCCAAAACTCCAAAAGGGATGTTACCATTCTAAAAAGACACTAAAGTACTATGGACTAAATTGGGGTTTTGAAATTTACTGACACAAACAGTAGTGATTTTCGTAAGATGAGTAATGGTTTTCGCAAGAAGAGTGATAGATTTCACTAGTCTGTTGGTCCGTGTTAATCATTTTCTTTCCCCCTCAAAATTCATTGACGTAAACAGTAGTGTATTTTCACCATTTAAGTAATGGTTTTTCACGGAAAAGTAATGGTTTTCACTATTTCGTGCCGATCACTTTCTTTCTCTCCTTCTTTGACGGCACTGTTCATATGACACTGACACTAACACTGTTCATTTGATAGAGGAGAAAGAGGAATCTATCTGTGGCGTGAACAGTATCAGATTTTTACCATTTGAATAATAGTTTTCGCTACTTCATGCTGGTCATTGTTCATATCAATAAAATTTCAAAACCCCAATTTAGTCCATAGTATTTTAATGTCTTTTTGAAATGTTAACATCCTTTTTGGGGTTTGGAAATTTAGAGAGGTATTTTTCTAGAGTTCTCCCATGTTTAAATTAGACAGACATTTTGACAAACTTGAGGAAGAGACAATATTATGGAAATCTATCATTTGTTATACAACGTTAATATTGAACTGGAAAACCTATTTTTGGATCTACGCGCGGCTTACTAGCTAATTTTTTTTGTTCCCTGTTAACTACTACTATTTGGAATTGTCTCCTTGGTTTTACCTTAAAAGGATCGAAGTCAACCTTCCAGAGGTGGCAGAGGCGGCCCCGACACAAGGTGTTTCTTTTTCTTACCAACCCAACGCAACAACTTGGAACTTTATCTTTTAAATTTTCTTTTATAATTAACGTTTATTTTTAATTTTACCCACACATTAAATTTTCAAACATATTTTTTAATAAGGGTAAAAATGACAATAATTTTTAATTTATGACATATTTAATGAGTTAACTGTCATTTCTTGTTTTACACAAAATTAGTTAAGAAAAGGATAAAACTGAGGTGAAATTCCTTGTAAACACTAGCTCTATGGTTTCAATCAGATTCTATCAAGGGTCCTAATTATTCATTTTTCATATGGACATTTGGGGTTAAATGCAAATTGGGAAAAAATAATACAATAACAGAATGTGATTGGAGTAATAGATGTAATGGCTCTCGGGCAAAAAACAAAACAAAAAGAAGAAGAAGAAGACGAAGACGATGTAATGGTTCTAATAAACTTGGTATAAGAGTTGCCCACAAGGAAATCAATTGCTTTGGCTCCATCGAACATTCCATGGAAGTCCCTGTCGCCAGTAAGAGCTTTTCACTGTTGCCAAATATGAATATCAAGCAATTCTTGTATCCTACCATCTCATATATATATATATATATATATATATATATTAAATCCCTCAACTAAACTATAACTTGTAATGTGTGAAAAATGTTATCATGGAGAAGTCCATATATAGTTGTTCTAAAGTTTTCATATTTATATTTCCATTGTTTAATAACAGAGAAGGAATACTTAAGTTGTTTCTTCCGTTTTAAGGATTGAATTCATTCTATGAACCTTGAGACACCCATAAAAAATAAAGGGATAAGATCCATGTTTACCTTCAAAGTAACTATTGAGGAGTGTTGGGTTTTTGAAAGTTTTTTTAAGAGCAATTTTGTCCTAGAAGTAATCAAACTAGAGCAATTTTTCCCTGCCGTTAACTTTGACCAAATTTGACCGTTATCTTCAATCGAAGTGGACCAGTATGTAACATCTTGATATTTTTAACCCCACTTCTTCAATTTTTTTCTACCATAATATAGTCATTTAAGGGAGTACAGACTAGAGTTAAATGATAATTGATTTTAGCAATTTTTGCTGCTTTATCTGGACTTGATCCTGGATTCTAGATAATTTTAAAAATGATATAAAATATCATACTAAGTTTTCTCAATCCCAATTTAGAACAATGATGCCCCTTTATATTTGATTATAGCCATTTACTCATAATGAATCCCTCATTTAGGGAGTTAAAAATATCATAATGTTATATATTGGTCAAGTTTAGTTAAAGATAACGGTCAAATTTGGTAAAAAATAACAGTAGGGCAAAATTGCTCTAGTTTGATTACTTCTAAGGTAAAATTGCTCCTAAAAAAACTTTCGGACACCCAACGCTTCTCAATGGTTACTTTCAGGGCAAAAATGAACCTTATCCCAAAAACAAATCATTCAAGAAAGTTCAGCGCTGCAACTTAAGCAACTAGTGTGGCGACAAGTGAAAGTTTGTTGCTCCAATTTACAAAAATAAATAAATAAATAAATTAAGAATTATATTTCTCTATATTTTCTAGAGAGGTCTCCAGGTCATTTGAAGTATCTGAGATTTGAAGGAAAATAAAAGATGAGAGAGCTCTATTTACTATAGAAGAAACTTAGTTTTTAAGAGAAAATCTGCCTATATATATTCATTCATTATTTGTCTTCTACAATCATCTTGTTGGATTGCGCTCTCATTAACCACTTAATTTACGATTTATAAGTACTTGGCGTTGCATGTTTAACCTTGTAATTAGTTGTGAGATGAACTAAAGAAATACTCTCTTGGGTCTTGATTATACGGCCTAGTTAGCTTTTTTCGAGAATCCTAAAAAAACTAATTACATTGCTTAATCATATCATATGCTGTGTTTTATTATACTCCCTCCAATCCTAATCATAATAGCAAGTTGATTTTTTTAGAAAATCCTAAGAAAACTAGTTATATTACTGTAAAGCATTAAAATTTATTGTTTTTCTTTAAATTATTTTATTTGATTTATGAACTAATATATAATATAATAAAACGCAACATATGAAATAATTAAACAACTTATTTTGCTTCCTTAACTTCTCCAAAAAAAGTCAACTAAGCCTTATAATTAGGACCGGGGGAAGTATTATATATTATTCGTAAGTCAAACAACATGGTTTGCAGAAAAATGATAAATTTTAGTATTTTAAAGTAATGCAATTTACTTTCTGAGGATTCTCTTAAAAAAAATCAAGTGTGCCTTATAATTAGGACAATAGAGAGTGATTTATTTACTCAGTCCATATTCTTCATATAAGTGGGGTCATTAGATGTTTTGGAAATTAAAACATCATTTTTACATTGAAGCTGGCGAATAGATTTTTGAACTAGATCGTGGTCTGTGAGTTCAAAAACTATTGATGATAGGTGGATTGATTAGCTTTTGGGACACAAGAGTATGCTTATTCGCACTACTCTCTCATGTCTCCTTGAAGTTAGATTTTCAATAGATTAGTTAATTAAGGAAGTTCTATATATAGGTGATGATGAAGCCGAAACAAAATTTTAATACTCATCAATTAATGATCAATTGATAGTTCATGTGATGGTAATATTCTACTAACTCATTATCTATAAATTTGTACGTAAGATCACAAGTTTTCGATTTATTTATTTTTTACACATACAGATTCGCAAACTTCAGTTTTTTTACATAGATGCAAGTCCACAAACTTCAATAATCAAAAGCACAAACAACATTATGGAGTGGCCTATGCAAGAGCAAGGCTCAGACCCACATATATACGCATACATTATTAATTACTACTATTATGTAGGACGATAATTATCAGGATGCTGTTGAAATTTCAAATTTGTCATTCCTCCAATAATGATCCATAACTAGCTGGCCATATCCAGAACAGTTACGTTTGACCAACAATCTGCATTCCATATTGAATTTCATCAATTCATTAATTATATATTACTCTTACAAATGTAATTGAGAGGGAAAAATATTTAAGAGAAGGAAGAGCGTAATCATGAACACATATATGCATTTTATCAAGGGCATTTTCAGGCACAAGAAAGAGCTAAACATACTCTCTACAAGTATGATTTGATTGAAGACATCGGAGCTAAAAGAAAAATGATTAAGATCTAAATAAGAGATATGTCTAATAAAATCAAGGACTCCTTAATTCTTCCTCTCTCTTCAATTAAGCTCTCAAGTCTCATCTCTTAAAATTCATAGTGTAATGTCACGTCTTGTTATGACGTCCAACAAAAGAAACATAAGGAAGAATTATATTACCATTTGCTTATATATCCTTTTTACGATCTTCTGGGAATTCTTGCATTACTTGACGCAAAAAATCAGCATTATCCAAGATATATGAGGAATCTTCATCCACGTCTGCTTCATTTGCTGCATAGGTCAGACTATAACAGTTGTCCTGGTCATATATATTTCCTGGGAGAAATGGTTGGGTACAAAAATCTCCGATTTCTTCAAATTTTTCACATGCAGAAGGATTGGCAAAACTTTCTCCTCCGAAGGAAAAGATTGATGATGAATTATAGATAGGTGGTGAACTTTCTGATGAGATATCACTGGAGGAAGCAGCAGCAAAATCAAGCAGAGGGTTTTCAGGTTCTAAATACTTTGTTGCTTCTCCTTCACAAGTACCATCAGCCTTTGTTTTCAACCCATATTTTTCCGCATGATTTCTCTCCAAATGTTTCTTTAGGTGGCCATGCCAATGATTCTTAATCCCGTTGTCACTTCTCCCTGGAAAGCTTTTGACAATGGTAGACCATCTACGACCAAAAATGTCATATAGGTTAGATATTGCTAGGTATACATATGAAATCATCTTAATAACCTGATGTTTAAAGGCAGCATTTTTTTCCTTCATAACGCTTTTCATTTCAATGATGGAATCATGATATCAGGAATTTTAAGAAAACAAATTAAAACTATCAACTTAAATTTTCACACTTCAAGAATGCTTTTTCAAGTGAAAATTAAAACCCTGATAGATCCGGAAGGGCATATGTCAGAGGTAACATATTCTTACTTATTTCCCAGCTTATCATGTAATTTGATGATGAGTTCGTCTTCTTCTTTGGTGTAATTTCCAAGCTTTACGCCTGGGCGAAGGTGATTTAGCCATCGAAGTCGGCAACTCTTCCCACACCTTGACAAACCTGTGCTCAATTACAGCTGAAACTCCATCAAGATCCATCCCAACTAGTATATATTTCTTTGATTAGAAACTTAAGTTAATTATGTTGAAACAAACTAGTTGTTTTTGGTGTAAGTTCGGTTGACTACAAAAAAAAACCCGGATTACCGATGGATTTAGTGACGGACAGAGGTCCGTCTGCTTTTGTAGTGTCACATAACAAGTTCAAGTGTGTGTATGTACCTGCGCGATTGGGGAGTTGCCGCCAATTATTGTGGCCGTATCTCTCAACATATGCTCTTAACTTTTCGTCCTCTTCCTCACTCCACGCACCTCTCTTTACTCCATTTTTGTCATAGTAAGGGCTTCTCATCATAACCTATATATTACTGAACTTATTTGGTTATCTCAGATCAACCTAATTTCTAATGTTGAAACCCGTATCACACACACACACACGTATATATATTTGAGAATCCGCCGGCTCCACTCAATAATGCTGAAACCCTAACTAGCAATAAGATTAGAGAGCACGCTGGAAGAAATATGCGTATACATATGCTCTCGAGTTCGCGGAAAATTCCATAACAAATAATAATAGATTGTTGTTGTATAATTTTGAACCAGAAAAAGCACTGCCAACTTTACTTTTTTTGACGGTTCTTTTTCTGGGTCCGCTATTAGGAGTGAGATACACGTGTTGTGAGATTGATCAGTATTGGTCACTGGCGAAATAAAGTTTCAGGTCACTTGGAAAAGAAATTGATACAGTCGAGTCAATCTACTCTTTATCTTTCTTTTTTTTGGTATGAGTCAATCTATTCTTTAATGAAAAAAGATACCCGGTAATTCAACAGTATAATTGGTCATTTTATATTATATATATATATATTATACAAAACTTTTTGACTAATAAAAAAATTATTCTAGATTCACAGGATCCTTCAGATTCGTCACTGAGTGCTCCCTCCTCTGTGGAAGGGATAGATCCAGATAGATAAGAAAGTTAGGATTTGGAAAGTTTTAGGTAACCAAGTGGAAATAATTAAAGGAAAAATGTTAGTTTGGTCCTAGAGATGGGACTTAATATCATAAAGGTCCCTAGTAACAAATGAACAGTGAAAAATGACAACTTGAGCAGTAGAGATTAACAAATTGCAGAGACCTTTTTTATATTAATTCCCATCTCTGGGACCTAACTGACATTTTTCCATAATTTTAAATATGACAAACACCAAAGGAGAATTATTTCACACTTCGGTTAATCGTTATCATTTTGCAAAATAAAAGTGTGTGTATATATATATGCCTATAGAAAAAATGTGTGTGTACATATATATAAAGATTTTTATAACAACTTTATGAATTGATCTCCTGAAAGAATGACATTTTGAAAAATTAAAACTATAAATGAAAATTTCATAAATCGTATCTTTCTTCATCTTTATATATATATATATATATATGAATATATATATACTCCCTCCAGTCCTAATTATAAGGGGCCGTTGATTTTTTTAGAAAATCCTAAGAAAGCTAATTACATTACTTTAAGATATTAAAATTTGTCATTTTTCTTCAAATTATGTTATTTAACTTATGAACTAATATATAATATAATAAAACACAATATATGGTATGACTAAGTAATGTAATTAGTTTTTTTTTAAGATTTTCTAAAAAAA
>JBAGKO010024128.1:0-10957 GCA_037177275.1 Acacia concinna | reverse complement strand
AAATTAATAGATTAATATTTTAAAAGAAAAAAAATACATGCGCACTGTTCACATTAACAGTGAACAAATAGTTCCAAAGTTGAACGATTTGCTTTAAATTTTTCTCTCTCTCCACACATTTTAACGCATGTCGTGCTAACTTAGAACGATTTGCACAAATCGTTCATACTTTGTGTGATTTTCAGTGTCCTATCTTGTTAAATATTTTTTTTTGCATTTCTTTAATAAATATTATTGTTTGTATTATTTTATTAAAAAAGCCTGCACATTCTCTACAAATTACTCCTATTTTCACTTTCGTCTATTTATGGTAATGTTATATTCATTACCTGTCATATACTTTCGTTATAAACAAACATATAATTAAATGGGAAAAATATTTTGCAAATACAAATACCTTTCATCCTTTCTGATATGATGTATTTATGTTTTCCTTCTAATTAAATCATTAAGTTTGCTCTATTTGCACAATTAGTTATTATACAGGAGCTTATTGCGTTAACAAAGCAAAGTTAATAGTGTTCACCATGTTAATAGAGCAAAATTAAAGAATTTAATTAAAAATAAAAAATATATAAATATCAAATTAAAATTTGAGAAAAAGTATAAATACTTGTAAAATAACTTTTTTCTAATTGAAAAATATAAAATATCACTTACTTATTTTAAACTAAATTTAACTATTTTTTTCTCGGTATAATTTTCATTGTTACTACTGGCAAGATAACAATGGATGTTGGATGGTCCAAGGTTAGAAATGTAAAATCTGCTGTAAATATAACCTTAAACTCCCAGGCAAGTTGGATGGTCCAATGGATGTTGGAAGGGAAGGAATCATTTTATCTATGAAAATCTGAATGTGAATCCTATGTTTTCTTTTACCCAAGCAAGTTCTTTGTTACAGGAATTTTGAGAGGTAAGAGGATGGACAACATCTAGTGCTACGGATAAAGTACCAACCAGGGAGAAGCCAATGGACCAACCGAAATGACAAAAACCAGAGGGAAATGAGATTAAGATAAATGCTAATTGTGCCTACCAAAAAGAAGAAGGTAAAGCTTCGGTATCCTTTATGGTTCATGATGAGAATGGATGGGTGGTTGATGGCGGTGTCCAAATGGTGGAAGCAGATTCAGCCTATATGGCCGAATGCATTGCTTTACATGAAGCTATGTCTTATGCGCATGCAGATCATTTAGAGGATGTAGTTTTTGAATCTAACAATCAAGCTTTAATTTGATGTTTGAATGCAAGTGGTAATTGTTCTGACTAGAGATGTAAGGTCATGCTGGAAAACATCCTTAGTTTAAGGAATTCAAGAAGGAACTTGTCTTTTGCATGGGTTTTGAGAAAGGCGAATAAAGTAATAAATTGGGTTGTTAAGGTCTCGTTGTGTGGGTCATGTCCATCTAACTGGATCTCTAGACCCACATGCAGTTGATGAATTTGAAGACTTAATAAGAAGTGTTGTAGATTCAGGTTAATGGTGTATTTTGAACATAAATCCTATGTTGTAATGGTGACTGATTACCTAATATAATATCGTTGTGGGGAAAAAAAAGCTCCCAGTGTTGGCCAACAGATTTTTATTTATTTATTTATTTTACGAGGTTTCAGCTTTGGGAGTCGGAAGAGACATAGCCATTTAGCTCAAGGCCTAAGCTAATAGGGCTCATAATGCCCACCTAGGCTTGGAGCAGACGGATGGGACGAGAGACTTTCAAGCAAATCTGACAATATAAGAAGATTATTAGTATTATACATAGTGCTGCCGCGGTAGCTTTTATAAACTTTTTGAAAAATTATTTTATAGATAAACAATCTAAACTAAAAATAATTTATCAACTATTATTTTTATTGAAAAATCATAATTATTTTTTAAGAACTTAAATCTAAACTTCCCAATTAAAATCTGATGAGCTCTCCTTAAGTAAAATGCTTGGCAAGGAAACTGGTTCATTTAACTTTTTTAAACTCAGCCAATCCCCATAATTAGGGTGATAAAACCCACCTAGATTTGCACTTTTTTTGGGTACATTTATCATCTTATTGAAGATAATCTTATTTAAATTTTTAAGGTATGTCAGGCACTAAATATAAATATTTCTCTCAACTCTTGCTGGTGCATCTATCCTTAAAAGAATATTTTTGTTCTGGCATTTGAGAGCCCGGGGAGAGCATTTGGTTTTTGGTTTTCGGTTTTTGGTTTGGTTTTTAGTAAAAATCAAAAAAACCAAAAAACTAAAATTACATAATTTTTATAACTGAATCAAAATCGAAATAGTCAGAAAACTGAACCAAAATATTTCTGTTTGGTTTAGTTATGAACTGAAATAAATGAATTTTTTATTTATTATCCACAAAATTAAATGTATATATATATATATAAATATTTTTATCCTTAAAATTAGATTTAGGGGAGGAAATATATAAAATTAATTAAGTATATTTAAAATATAAATAGATTTTATCTAATATAATTCAAAATCTACAACTATTTAATTTAAAAAACACGCATTTGTCAAATAGTATATATTAAATATACTTACATTGTATATATTTTGGTTTTTTGGTTTAACTGAAATTTTTTTCTTATAACCAAACCGATCCCTGAAATTTTAGAAAAATTTAAATTGAATTTTTACCAAAAACTGAATTAATAGAACTGAAAAATCAAAATCGATTCGGTCTTCGATTTCGATTCAATTTTGCTCACCTCTGCCCATGAAGCTCCAAAATACAAATAATGAGCTGCAGATTGGTGATGAAGAGTTTTTATAAAATTTTTGGAAAATTATTTTATAGATAAATAATGAAGTGTAAACTGGCCAGTGATTTTGTCGTTCAAGTGCAAATTATAAATTTTAAAGCCCGGGGAATAAAATGGTCCAAGGTAAGAAATGAAATGGTATGAAACAGATAGTCCATTAAAATAAGTTTTAAAGAAATATAGGAAAAATTAATCATTCATCTTTATAATTTTAATCAAATTGTACTAAATCTATACATTATAACTCATCAATGCAACTCAATCCTTATGATTTTGATTTGGTTTCAATTAAGTCCCTGAAATTTAATTCATTGTAACTCAATTTTTATAGTTTTAAGTATTTTATAATTTAGTCTTTATATTTTAGAATAAAAGTAATGATCTAAATTATAAAATAGTCAAAATTATATAAATTAAGTTATAATAGGTCAAAGTTCCAGATTAATTTAACAAATTAATCTTGATCATTAGATTTGACAATTCATATCTAATTTAAACTTGTATACTCGTTAAAACATATAAGTAACTTTTCTTTTGGTCTTGCTGGGTGAAGGAAAAATTTGTTGAATTGGATTTTTAAAAGTTAAAGGGAAAATTAATCTTTTGGTCTTTATAGTCTTAACTAAATTATAACTCAGTTTCTATACTTTGACTCGGTGCAACTCAGTTCTTAGAGTTTTGACTTGGTTGTGACTCAGTCCATGAACTTTAACTCGCTGCAAATCAGTTCATATAGTTTTGAACACTTTATAATTTAGTCCATGACCTTTATTTTAAAACATAAGGAATAAATTATAAAGTGTCAAAATTATATAAACTGAGTTGCAACGAATCAAAATTCAAGAATTAACTTACAACCGAATCAAAACTTTAAAGACTGAGTTACAATTTAGTTTACCAAAATATTTATTTTTCTTAAGTTAAAAAAGTACGGTTAAAGTTGTCGAATTATTTCTGCTACCCTTTTATCGTGCCTACTCTCTAAATTAAATTTGTGTACCCCATTTTATCGATTTGCTTAAATTATCAAACATGTATTTATATCCCTATTAAATATTTATCTTTATATTAATAAATCACTAATCATCTATCATTAATTACTCATTCCTGTTTTTTTTACTCATTCTCCCTCCCGTTATCTTTTCACAAGTGCATATTTTTAAAAAATAAGAAACAATGCGCAAACAAGTTTCCAGTAGACCCCACGTCTCACACACACTTGCAAAGGTTGCTTCATGCATAACCATAATGCACTTTCATAATAATTTAGCGGAAAAAAGAGTCCTTGATAACATATATTTTCGTCATACCAAGTTATAAAAGATAGCTTCTAGAAAGAAAAATCATACTCATGACATAATATTCAATCAAAATGGAAGACATTTCTACATATATTTCAAGACGAAGCCAAGCTTCAATAGTCAAAACGATAATTACCCCATAAAAAAAAGTCAAAAGGGTAACAAAAAAAACACTATTCTCACTTTCTCAGTTTCAGGCAAGAGGTATGAGAAACTTAGATCTTCAGAAAAAGCATAACTAATTAAAAGCCGAGGAAATAGTAAACTATTCTTCCAAACGGTAATCTCCTTCTCCTTTTCATGGCTTTCTTCTTCTTCGTCCTCTTCTTCATCTGTTTTTTCTTAAACTTTTTCTGTGCTGTTATAACATATTTGAGGACCAATTTGGTTGTTTCTTCGTTATGACTTGAAAGTATCAAGTCCGCTCGGAATGTATCGTCATCCAAGATTCCCAGAGCAGCCCAAGCCATCATTCTCCTTGGCAAGTTCAGATCCGTCAATACTTGTAATGCTTGTCCAACTTCAGCACAACTCATCTGTAAAATAATAATATTTAAAAGAAAAAGTAAAAATAGGAAAGTAAAGATCAAAATCACTTGAAGAGTACAAATGGAAACGAAGTCAAACGGAAAGAGGAAAGACAGAAAAATATGAAGACAATAGCAGATGGAATACCTTGTAAGAGAGATGAAGAAGCCAGGAAGCAAGACTGTTAGGGCTAGGGGAGAGAGAGAACAAGAATGCTCAAAAGTCAGAACTACCAGTCTCTCCTCTTTTGTGGTTTTGCTTAAAATACTTAACTGTGAGCTTTAAAGACCAGGTGGAAGGAGGAGGATGATTGAAGAAGAAAAAGAAGACGGCAAAACCTGTCACCAGGGTTGTAAAGCTTCATCGAGAGCTGAAAATGTTTAATGAACAGAGCAGAAAGGGTGATGCTCCATGGAACCTTCTTCTGAGATGAGACCGGTTAAGAGAAATATTTATCAGAGAAAGAAGGCCATGCGTCTGCTCCAAGCCTAGGTTTGGTCAGTGAGAGGGAGAGAGGATGGTGGCTGTCACTTATTAAGAAGGACTTGGATAAGATAGAAAGCATTTCCCCATGTGGGCCCTATTAATCGGCGATTTTTTAAGTTAACACTTTGGTTTTTTTACCCAATTTAAATTGTTTATTAATGTTTTCTTTTCCTTTCCAATTACTTGTGTCATACGCTCTTGTATGATCATTTATGCTTATATTATTATGAATTTATATTAAATAATACCCCTTGATCTTATGTATAAAGTAAAGAAAGGGGAGAAGAGATTTCTTTATCCTAATTATAGAAAGTGAATATTTTCATATGAAGGTATAATTCTACCTTTTATTATTATTATTAATTTTATTCTTATAAGATATGATGTATATAAATAAAAATAAAATTAAAAAGTTGTTAAATTTTAAAATAGAATCATTAAACTAATGAAGTTCAATATTTTTCTTAACACGTGTGAAAGAGGATCTTGATGACCATAAAAGAAAAGAAAGAGTGGCTTATTAGAAAGAATTAAGGTGCAAATTCACCCTGAAAGTATTTGTGTATGAATGTATGTGCTTTGAAAGTTTTTTGAACTCAATTCTGCCCTGGATATTTTAAAAGTAGGCAAATTTGCCTATGCCGTTAGTTGACCGTTAGTTTGACCAAATATATTGAGCTGGCAGTCCACAAGTAATCCACTGTATTTTTACTAAGGTGAAAATTTATCCCAGAAATTTTAAATCTAACTTTTAAAAAAGATGAACTTTAAATGTGAAACAAATTTTCACTTTAGCAAAAATAAACTAGATGACATGTGAACTGTCAGTTCAACATATTTAGTCAACTAATGGTTAAAATTAACAGATTTAAAACTTCCAAGACAAATTGTCACTTTAACAAAAATAAAGTAGATGACATGTAGACTGTCAGCTCAACATATTTGGTCAAACTAACGGTCAACTAATGGCAGGGGCAATTCGCCCACTTTTGAAACTTCCAGGGCAAAATTGAACCAAAAAAAACTTTCAGAGCAAATATGCTCCTATGTGAATACTTTCAAGGCGAATTTGCACCTTAACTCTATTATAAAAGTGAAAAAGAATCTAAAAAAACGGACGCAAGTGATATAAAAATAGGGTAAAATCTGTTGGATAGTGTTTTGAATCCTTGATTTTTTTTATGTTATTCATTTTTCGGTTTTTTTATTAAAATACGATGAACAACAAAGAAAATACCTAAAATGCTACGTAAAAAATAATAATTACTACCATGCTACACACAAAATCATTCTTAATCGTTCATCTTAAGAATGATTTGTGTGAGAAGGGTGAGAGAGAGTTTGGGGGTCTCAGAAGTCGTTCACACAATGAATGACTTTTGTTTTGCGGAAGTCGTTCACACAGTGAACAAATTCTGCATAATGCTAAGTAGAAGTTCATCGCAAGCCTTCTAATAGAAACGTGGACAATGCAGTCTAACAAATAATAGTAATTATTTATTAATAATGATTTTTATCCTATAATAACTGTATGATTGTATAATTATGAATGCATAATAATAATAATTACATAATGATATAAATAATTATTACAAAGTTAGAATAAAAAAACATAAATAAAATGAAACAACCCTATAAATAATGACTTAATGTACCACATCTAGTTTTCATCCATGTACATTGTGGCCGTTGTTGTTGTTGTTAGGCATCAATTTGTTCAGGTTGAAGCGGCTCATTTATCTATGTAGTTGATGCAATTAGATCAAATCACGGTGATTCATTTATTCATTTAAACTAATGAACGGTCTAGGAGTGACAAATAATGAATTTGACAGCCTGCCACGCTCAAAAGTAGAAGGATTGTATTTAGCCGAGAATAATGTATAATTATCAAGTAAAGATGTGAATGGCTAAAATTGATGTGGATAAGGTGGGTTGGAAAGGGTTTGATGATGGGAAGATGACAGCGGTGACATATAATAAGGATGTGTGAAATTTGGATCTCCTTTTTGGATTATAACATTTTCATCTACAACCGAAGGTTGGGTAGACAAGTAGCTGCTATAATGCCTGCTTGGCCTTTTATGAGGAATTTGTGGCCGAGACAGCTTACTTGCTGGAAGAGCAGGTTGAGGACTAATGATGAATCGTTGCTCTCTAAACGTAAGTAGGATGTTTCTTTAGTATTGAGCAACTCTATCTTGATAATCAATACAGTCCGAGCATGTCTCATGAGTGTTGATTGTTAGCCTGTATAACTCCTCTACTATGTTAGACTAAAATAAATAATAAATACAGGGTTATAATACATTTGATATGAAGAAAAAAGTATATATTGATAGGAAGAAAAAGAAAAACTAACCGTGTAACCAGTATCGCCAAGTTGGTTGAATCCATCGTCTCATATGTTGCCAATACCATTGCATGTATTGAGACATCATTTGAAAATGATCATGTGCCATTCGAGCAATAACAATAGCATGTGACCAACCATTCTATGCTTCAATAAAAGGTTGAGTTTTTGGTAACACAATTTATGCTTGTTTTACCCCATAGTTGCATTGTGTGGTAATTTTGTAAATGAACGGGTGGGGTGGGAATTGGTTGTTGATGACCAAATTGACATAGCACACAATCTAGATGATGTCATTCTATGATATTGGAGCATATCAAAGACACAAAAGTAAGCCAAATTTTCGATATCTGTGAGCAATATTTTGGAATCAATTGTTGTACCTCAACAGATTCGTATGGCTGCCAAATAATCTCATCATCAACCATTTTATCAAAAAAAACTTCTATATCGGATCAAAGTCAAGGCGACTGGACAAGAGCTGTGTCTCACATGTTTCCACTTGCAATTAGAGAAAGCAACATCATACTTTATATAATTTTAATTATATAGTGTATATGAGATGTTTCATGGGTGAATTTACTATATCTAAATCCTAAAGGAGGTAATAGATTATATATATGCAATTATCAATATAGATATGTAGGCCGTTGTGGTGCTGTCCTAGCCCATATATGCAATAATGACAAGCATCCTCCAATCCCTACCTTCGTTGGGTTAATAGCATTAGATAGCTCTCTGTATACATGAGTCAAGACTGTCGATCCCAACTATATTCTCCAACTTCCTCAAAATTGTGGAGTAGTGGAATGTACATTAAATAAACTCAATTTCCTGATCTATCTGGCATCAAGTATTCGACTATCAACCTAAGAATATATGTATGAGTAAATTGTTGCACTTGTACATCATCGGCATCTAATGATAGGTCCTGAAAGTGCTATTCGAACTATCTTATTTGTAATTGTTGGCCATGTACTCTATCTTTATGTGGTCTAATACCTAACAGTCACTTACAAACATCAAACCAATTTAACTTGGTCTATCCAATAACATTTATTCATGCGTACGGAAGACCCAATTGTATGAATACATCCTGTAATATTATTGTACACTCTCTACGCGTGGTGTGAAAGGTATGATTTTCAGGGCACCACCTTTCAACAAGTTTGAAGACCAAACATCGATTATAATCGAATTGCCCTACTTGTGCAGCTCCATAAAATCCTACTTGTCTAAGATATTTAATTATTTGAATAGGTGGGGCAGTCATTTGAGTTGTATGCTCCACCTCAAATGACTGCCCCATCTATTCAAATAATTAACAAGTGAAAACAGTCAACAACAATTGTAACTTATTTATGATTTGGATTCAATACATTATACTCACATTAGCATTCCACACATTTTCAGAAATATGCTTAGGTTGCAAGTACAACAGGGAGGGATCTTCTGGGCCAGGATTAATGATGTCTTGCTGATGGTGTGCCATTATAAAACGTCTTTGCATTAGTTAATGGAAAAATATTGACATAATATTGAAGCTATTGATGTATAGCTTCATATGAGTGTAAAAGAATAGTGAAATCATTTGTGAGTCATGAATTAAATAAATTTTGAAAAACGTTTATAAATTCAAAAACTATCTCAGGAATTGAATTTGAAATTTGAAAGGATTTTATTTTGTTAAGTAATAAAATTTCCTTAAAGAATTTCATAAATGTTCACTATCTCATTAAGTCTCATCAGCCCTTCTCTTTTTCGTTCCAATCTCATCAAACATGTATCATCAATTCTTTACTTAGCTCTCATGTGTTTGTACTATAGTTAATTTTTTAGCGATTGGAAGCAATATCGATCAAGATTATCCGGTTAGTCTTATAATCACTCATTTACTATTTTATCGGCTTTACTAGTCCGATTACGGTACCATTAACAGGGTTGTAGGTTATTTACATTATAGGCTCCCCTACTTTACCCTTGTCATGGTTACAAGCCATTTACACCATATACAAATCCAAAATATCCAAAACAGACAACCGACAAAAGATTAAAGTCTTTCTATTCTAGCCTCTAGCTGTCCGCATTTACTTTATTGCGCTTCGAGCCACCTTCCTGTACTGTAAATTTGTTTATGGAAAATAGTGAGATTTAAAAAAATCTTAGTAGTAACAAATAGTCAATCATATAGATACAACATTAAAAAACATGACATACAATCATCATATAATAGAATTATCATAACAGCATTAAGTGCATAACATGCAGTTAACATATCACCAGAGCACTAGGTATATCACAAGGCCCCGAGTGATACCCATGTAATAAGCCCTAGGCATCCACTCTGTATCGCAAAACATTACATTGGCCTGAATGTCCACCTATGCAATAGGTAGTATAAATATCATAATATATTTACATATAATAAAACTCCCTCTTATCCTAATTATAAGACCTAGTTGATTTTTTTTGGACAAATCAAGGAAGCAAAAAAGTCAACTAGATCTTATAATTAGAACCGGAGATAGTATAAATATCACAATATATTTACATATAACAAGACTCCTTCCAGTTTTAACTATAAGATTTAGTTGATTTTTTTTGGAGAGACTAAGGAAACAAAAAACGTCAACTAAGTCTTATAATCAGAACTGAGGTAGAAATTATAGGACCCAAATGAATTATGTTTGTAATGAAATTAGAGATCGAATTATATAGTCCATATGATCCGATTAGTAATGTAATATTATTTCATCAAAAATTTTACATTTCTTTGCTTTTTAATTTATATGCATTTTTCATCATTTAACTTTGTTATTAATTATATATTTTTAGCTCTTATTCTTAACTTTTGTTAAAATTAATTTTTCTTTTTTTTGGTATAATTTTTAAATTTTACAATATATATAATATATATTCATTAATATTCATGTCCCTTTCAGTCATTTACCACAATAAGTTACATTTTAACATATCAACCAAACATATTTTACTTTTACATAAGTCACTTATACTACCGTCAATCCAAACATACGTGCTTGTTTGGAATAATTTATTTAGGGGGTAATAAGATCTTATTTGCAGAGTACGAAATAAGTATGTGAAATGGGTCTTTCTCGTACTTTGTATATAAGATATTATTTAGCTCAAATAAGTCATACAAATAAATCACTTATCCTATCACTATTCCAAACACACCCTTACTCATTTTCTTTTGGGTCTATTTGGTTTGAGGGGAGGGGAGGGGAGAGGCTCCTCTTCCCTTGTTTGGTTGAAAATTTTGGAAGGGAGGGGAGCCAAAATTTGCTCTCCCCCCTCCCCTCTAAATTGTGGGTTTTGGAGGGGAGCAAATTATTATAACAATCTTATCCCCTATTATTATTATCAATTAAAAAATATTATATAAACTAAAAATATATTATTATTATTATAATTATTATTTTTAAAATAATTAAAAATATATATTTTAATCAATAAAAATTATTATAAAATTTTTTAATATATATATACTAATAAATA
>JBAGKO010024118.1:0-10957 GCA_037177275.1 Acacia concinna | reverse complement strand
CTAATGAGAGCAAATTTTTGTTAATTATCAATTTTTCTATGTGGTTTAAGACAAGCAATATGGCAGTAATATGAAAATTTTAAAATGTATTTTAATTTTCATGATAAATTTTTTTTTATATATAAGAATACATGAGTGTTCATTATAATGCGAATATTGAATTTTTAATGTGGATGGAATATTATTCTGTTGCTTCAAATAAGATTTAAAGGCATTGGTGAATCATACATCATTATATTGTGATCTTTATTTATTTTGATTTTAATCCTTTTGGATACCATCAAATTTCTTTTGAATCTCTTTATAAATTCAATAAATAAGTTTTTAGATGTTGCGGTGTTTTTCAATAAAAGAATATTGATGAGAAAACGTGTGGGGATAAATGAAGTTATATGGTGACAATTTTTGAACATTATATTCTTTCAAAATGCCTCAAAAGGAGTAAATTGAGTGATGAAATTATATAATGTTGTATTAATATACGGCAGTTCATGAAGAGTGATATGAAACAAAATTTATATATTTCCTAAATAACTAATAGTTTTTCCTTTTCCTTCTAAGGGTAGAAAAAAGAATTGATCATGAAAAATAATTACCCATAGAACTTTTGTTTACTAGAGGATTTGAAGGTGATAACTCAATTGAATTGAAATTCATGATTGTATGTGAATGTTATATGAAGCACTTGAGTTTCCAATTGCTTGGAAACATGAGTTTAAAAAAAAAAGTGCATTTATCTTACTCACACTTGAGGAGGAGATCATTACAATACAAGTAGTTAGAATACAAATGTGAGTTAATAGTAAATAGTTATTATCATATACTTCTTTATAAATCATGTTCATCTCTTAAAAAATTGAATGTCATAATCAATATTTTATGGAAATTGTCAAGTTTTTGTTGGTTAAGAAACATATTATAATAAACTAAAAGTTTATTGATTCAAACAAAATGCATTGTTGGTATGACATGTTTGATCATCTAAGTCATATATATAATGCAAGAAATGTATTATAGTAAATCAGAAGTTTTTTGATTCAAACAAAGTGCATTGTTGGTATGACTTGTCTGATCATTTAAGTAATATAAGTAACACAAACTATTCAAAATTATGTATTGACATCCATAGAAGAACTATAAGATTCTTCATGAATAACCAACATACTATACAATGTAATAATTGATATGTGTTGCTTGTTCTCAAACAAAAATGAGTATATCACTAGTTATGATTTGGAATGGATATCTACATTTCTAGAAATATATCAAATTCATATATGGGCCCATTCAAATTACATGTAAACCATACAAATATATAGTGAATTTAATAGAAGCATCTATAAGATGGTTACATATGATATTAATATTAGTTTGCAACCTGAAGTTTGTAAGACCATTTGAATAAATCATTATATTAAGTGCGCAATTTCTAGATTATTTGATCCATAAATCATTTATTTAAGCCTTTGAAAATAGGTAGATCAACACTTATGAGAACAAAATTTATATTTTGGAGTTGGCATATTTTATTATATATATTGCAACACTTATATAAGCTAACAAAAATTCTCCTGACAAAAGCCAAACATATCCCATCTTAAAAGGTTTAAATGTGCATTCTTGTTGATCCACATCAATGCACATAGATGGATATTTAAAGAAAGTTGGGATAAATGTTAGGTAAAAATCTCCTCCTTCTTGTTTGTATCTAAATGAAACAAAATTATGTTTTTAATGGAAATAAATAGATTTAGAAAACTTATCCTGCATGATTAATCAATCATTATTTGACAATGTTTTCCCAACATGATAGGGAGAAACTAAATAGCTGGAAAAGAGAACAAAAAGGAATATATTAATTTATTATTGTCAAGTATAGATCCTCAAATATGGAAATATGAACTAGAAGTTTATTAGGCTTTGCATTCATAAAATATTATAAAATATCTGCTAGATGGAATTACTCTAAATTAGAGTTACTAAATTTCATATTCCGGCTAAAAATACTCCAATCAAAATAAATAAAAGTAGACATGCTTGAAGCATGAGAAACCATTTGGTTCAAATATAAAGTGATCATATAATTAAGATGACCATATTTAGGAGGCAGATACTTCAAAAGAGTATTGAGACATAACTGATTGCAAAACTTCAACAAAGGTTTAGGTACCTAAAAAATGATATAAATTATGTCGCGGTTGAAAAATGGAACCAAAAAAGATAAAGTCGTTGACAATGACAATTCGTTGAAAATGATATCACGTGATTACATGAGGATATTATATAAATATTTGTCCTAAGAAGTAGACATAAAGATTATTGGCCAAAAGCAAAAGGTAAAAAATGAAAAACGATGCAATGAAATGTGACTATATTGTGAAAGTTAACGATTTGTAGTTTGAACACTAGAAATGTGATAGTATCATGGGTATATGAATGTTTATTTGTTAATGTGAAAATAAAGATTTTCACAAAGGTATGATGATGATTATGTTGAGATATACTAATTGGTGGTGGATGTAGTAATTTTTGCATATATTATATATCTGGCAGTACATAACAAATAAATATGTGTCTATTAGATGTTGTTATAGCCTATCCATGTAGCTCATTAAATAGTGGAGTTTTCATAAGAATCCTTGAAAGATTCAAAATGCTAGAAGCATATTCAATAAAAGCATTCAATATATAAAATGTTAATTGATTAAAATAATTTGAATATATATATAATTGGTTGTAAAAATATATCTTAAATTTAATAGTTTAGAAGAGCCATATACATATTATAAATATTTATATGCTAATATTTCATTCATTATGTTTTGCTAGTAAAATTACCTTTCTGCAGGTAAGATATGGATGCTGTGAAACTGAGGTTTGATGTGATATTTCTATGGGACTATTATTTGAGATCATTATGTTTGGAATGAATTATGTAAATGCAACATGTATCATGATTATATTCATAATAACTTTTCTTTTTTGGTTTCCACAATTCATAAGGTGATTGGGTATATTGATAATTTGACATATCCAGGGTATTTGTTAGAGAGATATGTTACAAGATTACATTTTGACATATCATTTGATGACAATGAATCAAGCATAGTTCAACTAAAAAGGAGTTTCTTAAAAAGGCATTGTAACAATCTACTTGAGAAATAATCATATTCTATGGAGATTAAAGGGAAAAGAGCGATGTTGTCATAAGGGGGAGTAAAAGTGATGTTATCATGAGGAGAAATAAATATGATATTATCATCAAGGGGAGGAAAGATCATGTTATACTATTTTTTCCTTAACTAAGGTTTGGTCTCGTGAGGTTTTCCTAATAAGGTTTTTAATGAGGCAGCTTCAATATATATTATGTACTATTTTTCCTTCACTGAGTTTTTGTCCTACTAGGTTTTTCCTAGTAAGATTTTAATGAGGCACAATATTTAGTTATGGACATCCAAAGCGAAGTGTTATGAATATTATAATTGTATGGATGTCCATAACATCCAAGAATAGGGCTCTTCATCTTCCATCCATATTGAATGGCACTATAGCATATAACCACCAAATTGAAGGCATTGTAACATCCATTATTCATAGCACCTAATACTAAAATTACGTTGCTTAATGCACCCCTTCATGTATTGTAACTCATAGGGTTAGTCTTCAATATTGAGGTCCTATAAATAGAGGCATGCACGTGCACTTATGATAAGAAATGGAATAAGAATCACTTCCTCTTTGCTCTCCATATTCTCTCTTTCTCATCTCTTTAATCCCAAATCTCTTTCTATTCTTCCCATTTTTATAACAAAAATGATTAAATTTTTTTAATGTTATCGATTTATCAAAATTTGTCATAACTTTCAATATTATCCTTCATAGAAAATCCTATCTTAAATTCCAAAGTGAAATATATTTTTCAAAGATTATTAATGATTAATGAACACTTCATAAATTTTGTTAAGTGTGTTCTATTATAAAACTTGTGAAAAAAATCAACAAGCGTATTATTTAAATATGCTCAATTTCTTATTCTTTGTAATATAAAAATAGTAAAACTTTGTGAAAATATATCTCAAAAGATGAATGGGTGGCTATTTGGCAGGTTAGCAAAAATGAATTGATTGGATGTGGTAAAGAATAATTGATATTTTGTAGTGCTTTTATCCTTAATATAAAAACATAGTTACTAAATTTGATCAGATTAAGGAAGTTGAGTAAAATTTAGTGAATATCATGTGTTTTTTAAAAACTCCAATAATCTCTTTTAATTGCTTCATTCACTCTCCTCTTTAATTGTTATTAAAGTAGCATTAATATGAATAAATTAGGAGAAGATTAGTAAATATAAAAAATGTGTCTTAAATTTATACCATGATAAACTTTTGGGAAAGAACTCTTCATTTATAGACTATCTTGCAAATACGTTTAAGAAAACAACAATAACATAGCTAGAGAATCACCACTCTCTGCTTGGAAGTCATGTCATGGTGAGAATTGTGATTTTCAAATGGCCTTTAATATAGTCTTTTTATTAAACATGTCAAGCCTTACCCAGTTTTAAATAGGCCAGGTTGTAGTAGCCTATTTTCACCTTTACATACATGACTTAATGTAGATGTTCAAAACTTTTTTTCCCTTGATAGGATAAGTACAAATTACTACAAGATTATGTCATCTTGGATAGTCCTTGTCACACCCCTATTTTAATTTGACTTTAATAAGAATAATAAAGCGCAGTTCGAATGATAAGCGAAAATAACATTATTATGTATTGATATATATAGTGCTCAGGTCATTATAAATTATCATTTATTGGAAAAGGTGAGATTTAAAAGAATTTCAGTAGTAACTCGTAATTAATATAAATATATGAAAGCTATACATGCAATACACCATGTAATGTAACAAAACATCTATGCTATAACATCTCATATCAACACCTTAGCCTTACTTGGCTAGGTACAATGAACTTTACATGCATATTATCAGTATATCCCACCTCAATTGAGTGCCATATGTGCCAGTGGTATTTGTGCTTTTTTTACGGGTGGTACTTATGCTTTTCCCACACCATAGTGAGGTATGTAATCGAAAATTTATATCACAGAACATAGCAGCATATAAATAATCACATAAAGTATGACGATTAGAACTACTACCTGACGTCTTTCCAGCTTGCTTGTCCTTTCTTCGCTTAGTCTTTTGGTCTATTGGGAAAAGTTTGACCCTAAAATAGCAAAGGTATAATAAATGAGTTATTACTTATTCATTCTTCATTTTTAAACTCATACCATAATTATTTTTCTAAAAAACGCACATTGACGAAATTGCCTTTAAGGATATTGGTCTATTTCCTTTCATATACGGTATACTTCCACTGTTCTGAAAATTATACCCAGGCTACCTCTACACAATTTCATGTGCTGAATCCATTTATGATATCAAAATTTCCAAAATCCAACTCCTTCCCTAAGAAACACATCCAAACTGAAATGCTATACATATTGGGCCAAAATTGCCAATTTCAATCCTAATAATTCCAAAATGATTTCCCAACCTTTAATCCACAAAATTTTTCATCTTAAAGTCATTGGAAACATCTAAACCGTCAAAATAAACATCTATCATGGCCAAATAGAGTTTGCCCAAAATCAGGGGAAAAATTGAGGAAATTGGATTTCCATCTCTCTTTCAAAAACACCCTTATTACACCTTAAATCATATGTTTAATTCATTATCTACCCCTTCCAAATGATATACAAAAATTTGGACAGCACCTCCCCTTAGGGTTTATGTATTCCAACATTTCATTTAAGCCATAATCAACCAATATTCAAACATAGTCACCACACAAACTTCAAGCTACAATAAACAACAATAAGGATGAGATTTTGAGAGTTACCTCTTGAGTTCTTACTTTTTCACTTTAAAAGCTGAACCCTATCTCCCTTTTCTCTTGATTTTCTTCTTGATAAACATGAAACCAAGAGTGCACAAGATATTAGAGAAGGTTTCTTGAAGATTTCATGGCAAGAAGACATTGATTTTGACTATAACTCACCTTACAAGTTTCTTGAGTCTTTGCCTTGCCTTGCTCCTTCTTTCTTTTCTCTATTTTCTCTAAGAATTCTCTCTCTCTCTCTTCCAAGCCTTGTTGTTGGCCGAGAGTGAGGGCTGCTATTACCCATTTGATTAGCTAAAGCACTTAATCTCACATGTGTAAAATTACAATATTTAATTAAGATAAATTGCTAGCCAACTATTTTACTTTCCCTCTTATTAATATTTATTTTGTAAGACTAGATCTTGGCCCGTCATTTTGGCTTTCCCATCTTGCCCTTGAGATCATATTTTGTCTTCCCTTTTTATCCTTGATTGAGCTACTATTTGCCAACATGCCCTTACATTTTTACAATTTTCGGATTTCTGGATAGAATTTTCACCCAACTTTGAAAATTCATATATAATTGTACAAATATCCAAGCGAGGTGATTCTAAAGCCCAAATGTCCCTTTTTGAGTCTAGTTTTAGGAAAAAAAATGTTTTCTTTACTAATTGGTATCTGAACATTCTTAGAAAATTTATGTTTGTACACTGCTCCACAAACTGACGAATTTCACTGGGCAAAATTCAAAAATTCATATCTCCTAACATATACATCAAAATCTCACATTTGGCATATCAAATTAAAGCTTGAAATTTCTATTTTTAGACTAGAAAGTTTCATAATTTTTAAAAATCATTACCCTATGTAAAAATGATGCACAATATAGCTACCTCCTGTCACTTTCTAAAAATCAGTCGAAACTTACTTTGGCCATAATTCTTACACCAAAATCCACCATTTTATTCCTCTTATCTTATCATATACTTAGGGAATTTTAGGTGTATAAAATTTGGCATGTTACAATCTTAATAATACCTTTAGGAGGGGCAATAAAAAAGACAACACCATATGGAATTTCTAGTGTTTCTTTTGCCAAACAGTCAGCAACCTCATTCGTTTCTCTTCTGCACCACTCCAGCCTCACATCCTAATTCTTGAATAACCAAGTCTTAATTCCTCAAGAAACATCTCCTCTATATGATAAGAGCTCTAGCCCCTGCTAGTAAATCTATATAATTCCAACGGTCTGTTTCTAATACTACTTTTTTCCATTGGAGATCTCATTATCTCTTGAGACCCCATAACACAACCCATAATTTTGCATGAATAGGATTACAAGTGCTTGTATTGAACATAAACCCAAATAAGACAGCTTTGTTATGATCTCTAGCAATACCACCATAAGCCACGGCTTGGTGGTTTGTACATGCCCCATCTACATTAAACTTATCCATCCTAAGTAAGGAGGCTTCTATTTCAATGGTAAAATGACCAAGCTTGTTGGATTACAAATGTTAATATTTGACCAAGATGCCAAAGAGTTGACTTTCATGACCAATTGACGAGGACTAGCTGCCTTTTCCTGAAAAATCTTTGCATTATGATTAATCTAAATCTGTTGACACATAATTGAAAAATAAACTCTCCAATCCACCCCCTATATTAGAACTCGTTGATTAATATTCTACTCAATCCATTGCAACACATTTCAATAGAGTAAAATGACTTTGCAAACTACTCGATAAAACTTAGTCCAAACAATTAACAACAAATGTACCCCTACGCAAGACATGTAATGTATCTTCCTACATGGAACCACAAATCTTATAGTTCTCATGTTGGACTAAACCTTTAATCATCTTATAGGCATTTATGAGCAAAAGACCTCATAAACATAACCAATGGAAAGACTTACATCTCTGTGGACAATGCAAGGCTATCTGTTGAGGAGTTTAGAAGTTGGTATGTTGACTTAACTGAAAACTCACCATTAGGTGTTTTTTTCCATCACAGTGCGTCTTTAGTGAGGCCACCAACTATTGAGAGGTATCTCTGTATGTACTGTAACATATAAAAAGGTAAGTAACTAGCCAACCTTTGTCAATCCCATGTACTAAAAGGCAATATAAACCTTGCAACTATTGCATCTTGAATCAATTCATTTAGAGGTCGAGTCGCATATGAAAGAAGAATTACATAATAGGGTAACCATAGGTCTTTTCAGAATTTAACCCTTTCTCTATCTCCAATCTTCCATCCTACTCCTTTTAACACTCCTACACCTGCTTAATGCCACGCCATGCTTGTGAGCCTCCTTGGCCACTACCACTGGTGGGTAGGTTGTTTACACTACACCTATATTTTTCTCTCATAAAACATACCTAGAGAGTATCATGATTGTTGATAAAACCCTATCTTAACTTGGTCAAGAAAGCAAAGTTTTGTTGCTGAGAACATTTAAGATCTAAGCCTCCATCTTCTTTCCTCTTACAAACTTCCTCCCATGCCATAAGATAAATCCATCAATGTTGTATCGTACTACCCCATAAAAAATGTCTATATTATTTATTTATCTTATCACAGATTGAAGCCTGAAGCATTGTCGATTGCATCGTGTATGAAGGTATGGCTGAAGTGACAGATAAGATTAATGTATGTCTCACTGCTAAAGACAAGGAGTTTGACTTCCAATTCGATAATCAGTTATCCATCTTCTTTAGTATGTGTCTATAAGTTTTGTTAGTTACCCTTTAGTGATCTAAAGGTACACCTAGGTATTGTCCTAGATCTAACATGCATGAGAACCCCAAAAACTCACTAATCTCTCTCTTCTTTACTTGAACCACATTAGTAGAGTAGAAAATATGAGGTTTGTTTACACTCACGTTTTGGCCAAATGTCGAGCAAAAATCTTCTAAGGTGTCTTTAACCATCGCTACTTGGTCAAGAGTAGCCTGAAAAAATAAAATAAGATCATCAACGAAAATAAGTGAGAGATGGTTGTACTATGTCAAAAGAGTTTCAAAGGTAGCCAACTATCCAGAAGGACTTCATTTTGAATCATATGAGCTAATTTCTCCATAACAAGGACAAATAACTAAGGAGATAGGGGATCTCCTTGTCGTAAACCATAGGTCGGTAAAAATGTGAGAACCTTAATACTATTCTAAGTAACTTGCATAGAAGCCGAGGATAGACGTTCCCAAACAATTTTAATAAATTTCTCTGGAATGTTAAGCTCTTCTAAACATTTAACCACAAAAGGCCAACTGATTTGGTCATACGATTTTTCCAAACCAATTTTCATAGCCATGAATTATTTTTTCTTCTTCATTTTCCTTATTGAATGTATTATTTCTTGAGCAATAATAAAATTATCATACCCTTGTTGACCCAACACAAAACTACATTGATTAGGAGCTACAAGAGTCATAATACTCTTTAATCTATTAGCAAGTATCTTCGTTACAACTTTATATACCATATTACAAAGACTATTAGTCTGAAATCTCGAAAACTCTGGGGTTGTTGACTTTTGGGATTAGCACAATGTTGTTACCATTTACCTATTTAACATCATCCGGATGATAAAAAATTTCTTGAACTAATTGGAATACCGAGTTTCCCACTGTATTCCATTGACTTTGATATAATAGAGGATTTATCTTTTGGTCTTGGTGCTTTAAGGGACCCATATTGAAAATATCCCTTTTGATTCCTTCTTTTGTGACATTATATCCTAGTACATCCAATTTAGCTTGAGAAATTGTAGGGAAACATTGTACAAAACCTTAAATGGACTAATTATAGCCAAGTGTTACAAGTGAAATCATACTTGAGAGAAAAAATCCCAACCATGTTTTGAAATTATATTTGTACAATGACTCCACCAAATTTTGATAAATGTTTTCTCATTCACATTAGGCCCTCTCAAATAGTTTAAAAAATTGAAAGGACTAAAATGCCACAACATGGGTCTCCTTTCTATCATAAGACAACAAAGTCAAATCCTAACATCAAGTTTAAAATCCTCTAATTAAGTTCCCATATCATACATGAATGAAATGACTATGGCATTTAGCTTACATATGCCTAGGAAAACGCCATTGTCCATTGATATGAGGAAAATGAGAACAACAAAAAATTACACCACATTGTACCAGCTAACAAGTTCTCTCAAAAAAAACACAAAAGTTGAAAATAAACTATACAAAACACAAGAATTTCAATATTGTTCCTCCTATAAATTATCTGCCTTAATCTTCATAAATATTTCATAGAATATTATAATTACATATCTCAAGTTGCCACTTTTGTTGTTTGTTGTTATAGTGGGAGCATAATGATTCAATAAAGATAACAAGGGATGTGGAAGATGAATAAAAATTGGGTCGCTAAATTCCCAATTTACAGACTTCTTCTCTAGCCTAAAACCATTAAAACAAGGCAATGAAGTAGAAGGCCAATCTAATAACATTCTAATGGGAGAGATCAAATTACCAATAAATAAAGGGGGCCATTGGATATATGCACAATGTCATAAACACTGTACAATCCATTGTAATTCTTCTAATGAGGACTTTTTGTGCGTTAGCCTTAGGGTCCACAATCAAAAATAAATTAAGGATTGCGTATAGGCAAACCTAGGATCATTCTCTCTTCTCGAGGAGCCTTTTATTGATTCCTAAGTAATATAAATGCCATGCAAATGCAATGAAAGCAAGGGAAGATTGATTTGGGGTTTTGTAAAAATAACAATTAAAAGAAGACTGCAATTTAATTAGAATCCTAAACTATTATTTTTTGTAATTTTCAAATAAAATGGAATGAGATGTGAATGAAGTAAATCTCTTGAGAAATTGGTTCAATGGCTATCCTAATTCACTAATGATATGGGAGTCAAAATCCACCAAGTCTTAGATAAAAACCCCAAGTAATCACATTGTGTCTAACACTCCTAATTAATAGCTACTCCTACAATCACATTCATAACTATTACTTAGGAGTGTTATTAAATAACCACTTGATATGTGAAATGGATCAAATCAATGCAATTGTTTTCTCTAA
>JBAGKO010024088.1:0-10958 GCA_037177275.1 Acacia concinna | reverse complement strand
CATTTCCTTTAGTTAGATTAGTTAGATAAAATCACACCACAAACTCTTGATTTAATTGTTAATTTACCCATTAGATTTCTAAGAAACCTAACATCCATTAGGCTCTTTAAGAAAAATGACCTAGGTTAGCTCTATACTATAGTTTTAGCTTAGTTTATTTGCGTGCTTAAAAATAGGGCATGTCAAATTTGGCGCCGTTGCCGGGGAACCTTAATTGTTGAGGTTTCCCTAGCAATTTCTTTGAGCCGCTACAGATAATAAAATTTTTTTTAAAAAAATTAGGTAGTTTCTTTTATTTCTAGGATAGATATTGTTGTTTTCATAGATTTTTAGGATTTTATGTTTTGTGTTTAGTTTGATTTTTCAGTAGGTATTTGGAGTTTGTTCTTATTAATAGGTCTTCATTACTGCTGGAATTTGTTGTGTGTTGGATATCTGGAGTTTTCTGCTAAGTTGGTAAGAATTCTATGACACATTGACTGTTGGATTCCATGCTTCTGGTTGCTAGCTGGTGACTCATATTGATCTGTCATTGGTTTTTCCTTCATTATTGACTTTTGAAGATCTAATTTCTGTTGCATTGAAGCATTGGCACCACTATTCACCACTTCAGTTGTTCTAGAGTATTGTGGGAAACTGTGCTGTATTACCATTTCCTTGAGTTGGAACTAGTTTGAAAATTAATTGCAATCTCATTCAAATCTTCAATCTCATCTGTTGTCACTGGTTCATGTTACTCATAATTGCTAACTAGATTGTTTTGTGCCAACCTGAGTTCATCTTTCTGCTCTTGTTATCATATCAGTGCTAGTTATTGAGAATTACCAAGTTCTTAACTCATGCAATTGGTCTACACTTGCATTTGCTATCACCTGTCTTTGCTGCCGTTACTACTTGCAACTTTGCTGTTATACTTGCATCTGAATTGTGGGATCTGACTGGAATTAATAATGCATTGTGCCTTAAGCTCCCACGTTTTTATAATTGCTACATTTAAGCCAAGATTGCATGCTTCAAGTTGGTGTCATAACTAGTTCTGAGCTATTGCCACTCTGTCTTAAGCTTACTGAAATTGAAATTGCCACGATTCTTGAACTCTTGATTTCTTTTGGACTGGAAGTGGGATAGTTGTATGCTATATCTCTTGTACCATGAGCCTGCATTGCTAAATTGTTGAAGTTGAAGTGAACTACTTTGAACTTGAAGAACAAAATGTTGGGAATTGCTGCTGTTAGACACTAACCTTGCAGGTCCAGTACCGTTTCAGTTCTTATCTCCTCTAGGCTTGGTGGACTTGGTCTTCTCAAGGGATGAGTAGTACTAAATATCTCTTGCAATTATTTTTTTTTTTCAATTCCATTGATCCACAATTATAATTGTTGCTTGGGCTTAAATTTGCTTGACTGTTTTGTTCAACCAGAATTCACTTGACAGGTCCAAAATTTGATGCATTGATCATATTCTGAGCCATTGCACAGTTTGATATTAGATTTTGACCTGAAAATTGTCACCACCTTTTGAAAATAAATCTTTTCTGTTGAAGCTTCATTATGTACAAGCAAAAGCTACATTTTTAAGGGATTTTGAATCAAACTGAAAAGTTGGACTTGTTCTTTGTTGCTATGTCACATCTACTACTATTGTGAGTTGCTATGTATCAAATTCATTATCTGTCAAGTCCTCTGCTTACTTCTGACTTGTTGGCTGAACTGTGATCACTTCCTACTATTTGCTGCACATTCTGTTGTGATTTTAACTTGCTACTGTCTTAAATGTCAGTCCATTGTGGTTTGCACAGAATTTTCACTGGTTAAGTTGGGTCTATCTTGACATACATAATCCGAGTTGGTATACATGCTGTTATGCATTTTAGTTTCTGAATTATTTTCTAAGCTCAACTGATGACTAGATTTGTTTCTCTCCATTTGTTACCACTTTGAAATTCTGGTCTCGTTTATCTTGAATATGTTTTTACTAAATTGAATTTTCAAATTTGCAATATCATACTCTATTTTACTGCTGGAACTCCTGTTTGATTGCTACATATACCACTGAAACTTTGACATCCAAGTTGTTTTGTGAGCATTACACCTAGTGTTGCACCTTGTATGCCTAGTGTTATCTCATCTAACATTCATAATGAGGTGGTAGGTGAGTCCAAAGATCCTTGTGCTTAGATTGTTACTAATGCTAGGAGTGAGTCTCATAGTGTGTGCAATGAATTGGAACCTCTTCTTGTTGAAGTAGAGCCTCCTGTAGCTCCTTCCTTTGATTATGATACAAATAAAGAGGAGGTGGATGAAGATATTATAGTTGAATCTCCTTGTCAACTAGGACTTAATGTAATCAACCATTCTCAATCTAGTTCACTTGTTTTGAATAAACATGTGTCAAGCTTAGAGACTATCCCAAAGATTGATGATTTCCTCTTGGAGTCTATTTCTCCTTCACCTTTGCATGCTAATGATATCCTTTTGTTTGCTGCTCATGCACATTCATTTTGTTATGCTTGCACCATTGAGCTTAAATGTCTAGCTTGCATTGACTTTGACAATCTCATGAATGATTCATCACCTCTTGTTGATGCTAATACATATTCCATGGTGGTGGATGATGCTTGTATGACTAATATGGAGTACTTAGACTGTCTTTTGCATGATAACTTGCTTCCTCTTTGTTCTGCATTATCTTCACATGATTTGCCATGCATTGTAGAGCCATTATCATGTGATTTGCCTCCTGATTTAGGCAATAATGACTTTGCACTTACTTGTGTTCCATCTAGCCTCTCTGTTGTTCTTCCTAGCACTCTTGCTAGTGAACCTAATTTTCACTACTACAGAAGGGCCTTTGAACGTCTCTTTTTTGGGCCTTTTAATGTCCCTTTCGAAGGGAACGTATATCTAGGGGACACAGAAAAAGAAGAAACCACGTCCCTAAAGTTGGGGACGCAAAAAACAGGGATATTTGCGTCCCTAAATATATATTTTGGGGATGCATGGAGAACAAGACACGAGAGTGAGAGCTTGCAGCCATGAAAGGTGTTTCTGGAGAACCAATACCAAATCTGTTTCATTGCAGAACCAATATTTGTGTGGGCAACCAAGATACAAAATTCTTATAACCAAGCTTAACAAAAAACTTCACATTGTAATCAAAATGCGAATACCTTTTAGTGTGGTGTGAGACAAAGAAGACACGAGCTAAGGTGAGAGAAGATCATCGTTGCAGCTGTGAAATGGGTTTTCGGAGAACAAGACACGAGGGTGAAAGCTTGTAGCTACGAAAGGTGTTTCTGGAGAAGAAGACATGAGCTGAGGGTTGCAACCGCGAAATGGGTTTTCAAAGAACAAGACACGAGGATAAGAGTTTGCAGCCATGAAACACGAGCTGAGGGTGTTTCTGGAGAAGAAGCAGACATGAGCTAAGGGTGTTTCCAAAGAAGAAGCAGACACGAGCTGAGGGAACGAGCTGGGGGTTTTGTTTCCAAAGAAGGAGCAGACACGAGCTTGAGGGAACGAGCTGGTTTGTTTTTAGAGAAGGAGCAATGCTGTTTTGATTAGCTTATATACTTCCCCAATAAAATATTGGGGACGCAGATTAGCTTATCTGTTTCCCTAATAAAATATTAGGAATGCAGATAACATAATTTGCTTCCCCAAGATTTTATTTGGGAGGCAGATAATGGAGTATAAATCATTAAAAGTGAATTTAATTACAAAAATGCCACTGCCTTTCTAGTTGACGTCCCTAATTAATAAAATGGACGTTGTATGGGGACGCAATAACTGCTTTATGTAGTAGTGTTTATTGGTTTCTCTAGATACTTAAGAGATGTAATACTTGCTTTGACTGATTCTACCTTGCATCCTTCTCTTGTATCTATTGATTCCATGTCATATGCATACCCATTTGTCAAAAGGGTCCTGTCCTATGATTTACCTCCAGATTTAGGGTACTATGTGCATATTCCTTGTCTTGAGCTTCATATGGTAGGAACTGCATTACTTGGACATGATTTGGTTGTTGACAAAATTTTTCTTGCTCGGTCACATACTTCCACTTCTGAAGTGCCTACTTGTGACTTGACTCTTGATTTAGCTACTTATGTGCATGGTTACTTAGAGAGTATCTCTGCTGCATTTGTCCATTTTCTCCAGGAAATTACTTGGGCAGCTTCACCCTTGGAGAAGGAGATACCTTATATCTTGGAGTCACTCCCAATTGATCTGGCACAACTACCAAGAATGCTATGTCTGCATGCTAGATCAATTTTGGAGTGTTTCATGTTTCTCATAAGAGATGAGAATTTTTGTTACAAGTGTTTGAAGAAATTTCGTCCTCAAGTCATCTCTTTTCTTCACTTATACTTCTTGGTTTGATTGATCACATCTTATCTGAATTTCAATGCTTAACACAAGTGTCGGGAGGGACATTCTAGTAGAAAATAGTAATACATGCTCATCCTAAGCTCATTACCTGCACACTTTCTCTCTCTTAATCTCTCTTAGTCCTTCTTGCCCTATGTGATCTTAGCATGATTTTTGTTTTCCTCCCATGTGCATTCATATAGCATGTCTTGTTATGATTTTGTTGCTTCTCTAGGTTGCAATGAGGGCATTGCTTAGTTTAAGTGTGGAGGAGTGATTGTTCAAATTTCATTGTCATATGCATGCTGATTTTTCTAAGACTATTTCGCACACATTTTTGGAAACTCAATTGAGGATATATTACCATGGATTTTGACTTGTTTTGGGGTTGATTGAACATGTTTTGTTGCTGCAATGTACATGTGATATGTTGACTTTCATGCATTGCTTGTAGAACACTAATGCTTAGCATTCTAGGGGCTGTTTTGAGAAAAAAAAATTGTGCTTGACTATTGAGAACATGATTGCTACAAATTCTTAGATAAAAGTTAGTGTTGAGAGGTGTTATCTTCTTGAGTTTATCATGAGAGATGAAAATAGTAAGCTTAGGAAATCGGCTTTGCTAGGTGTAGCTTAAGAATTGGTCTTGTTACCATTATTATAGCTTTAGGAAGACCATATTGTGAGAATTGAGCCTTCAACATTATTTCAAAAATTTGTGAGACTCTCATACATTTACATCTCTCTAGAACCTAGTTATCTCTCACGTGAGATCTATATACACTTGGATTCACATGTAAATGATAGAGGCATTCATGTTCATCCCAATTTCTCATACACAAGCCATACATTAATCATTCCATTAGTAGTCACCCCTTTGAGCGATTCATTTTTCATTTCTACCAACCAAGTTGGAATAACATCCTTGAATGTGGACTATCTCATTGGGAAGTTTAAATGTGTTGCATGTATTCTCTTGTATACATTACTTGGTGTCATAAAAAAATGGCCTAGCTACTTCACACAATGTGAGAGTAGCTAAAAGAATAAAGGCAAGAAGAAAAAATGGAAAAATAAAAAAAATTGTGAAAAGAAAAGAAAAAAATAAATAATGAGTATAAAAAAAAGAAGCAAAAGAAAACAAGAAAAGAAAAGAAAAAGAGAATAAAATGGGCCAAGGTAGTAGAAAATCCATTACATACTAGCACTATTTCATTGATAGTACCTTGAGTTAGAAAGCATATATAGGTGTTAATTAGATAACTACATTCCATATCATTCATTGAGCCCGTTCAATATTACAAGCCCTAAAGCCCTCTTGATACATGTTGTTCATGTGTGAGGTGGAGAGCGTAGAGTTAATTTAGGCTTATGGAGGATGTATTTCATGGAGAATGAGTGTAAACACAAAACTAATTGGTGAGAATGAGAGCTCCTAAATTATATCCTTTGTCTTGAGAGCCCTATAGTTATTATCTTAGTAACTTGACCAAATTTTGAGCTATTTATAGCATTGAGTAGTGTGATTGTAAGCTAGATGAATTAATTGTGATTTATGATAGGAGATTTCATTTCAATATGCTAATTGATATCTATGTATTTTGGATAGCTTATGTTGTCATTAACCATTGTTTTGATTGCTTATGCTTGTATCTTTACTCGGAGTGCAAAGCATAAATGTGGGGGAATTAATAAACCACATTTTTACCACTTAATTCCATGCATTTTGGGGAGCTTTCATTGGGTTTACCATGATTTTAATTGGATAAATTGGGATTATTTGGAATTAATGTGGAAAATATAAAATAATGATTAAAAAGGAAATAATTGTCATTTTCTCCTAGCATTTGATTTTAGAAAATATGGTATTATATTTTATTTGAATAATTTCAGGAGAAAATAGGAGAAAAATGAAGAAGGACCAAATCATAAAGGTTAAAAATGTCCAGGGGCAATTGTGCAAAAGAAAGAAGGACTCAAATGCAAAGAAAGTATTGCGAAAGCTAAAAGTATGGAGAAATGTAGAGGCGGGGTTAACAAACTGTAATATTTTTGGGGTTAAAGTGAAAATAATGAATTCCAAAAGTTGGTCAAACTCAAATGCAATTCAGACCGTCGGATGAGCATAATTTGACTTCAGCGAGATGACTGAATTAGAATAGAACACGTGTCTACATTAGAAGCCATTGGATCAGTGATAATATGAAACGAACTGTTTCATTAAACTGAAGACTCCATGGATGACACGCATCACAATCCTAGCCATTCACCAGAAAAACTAGATTAAATAGGAACCATCCATGTCCAACGGATATATCCATCACTCGACGGTTTAGGGTCTTCCTTACCTGACTCATGACCCGTCAGAGCTGCTGACCCGCGATTCTTAAGGAGAATTTCCATGTATTTTTTATCATTATAGATCATTCTCTTTAACCAAATTGGATCGACTAAGATAGAAGGAGAGATTGAGAGTGGTTCCAGAGTCTGTGGTCGCTAGAGATGAGAGATCAAATGCAGAATCAAGCGAGTCCACCGGTGACAGTCGTTTTGCTTTTTTTTGCAATTTTAGCCATGTTCAAAGGCTAAACTCACTTCCTGCATGTAATTTCATTATAGTTTGAGCTTCTGCATCTGTTTGTAATCAATTAAATTGAGTTTTTCATCCTGTTCTGTTTGAACTCGAATTTTCTGACAAAATTCCACTGCAGATCATAGTCATGCTTCTGTGCTACATGGATTCATTGTGTGATTGCTTCCAGTGAGTAATCTGATGTGTTTTTGTGTAGAGTTGCTCTAGTTGAAGTGATTTAATACTTGAATGCATTAGTTTAGATTAATTGATTAATTGATCTAATTCTTGCTTAAGCTCACAATGTACGAATATGTAAGGGTTCTGTAGGTTGGATGAATGATCTGGATTAATTGTATATCAAGCTAGCAAGGATAACCTGAATGGAAATGCATGGAGAATGTTTGTTAAAAAAATATTGTGGTGAATTACCTAAGTCCTCACTCTTGCATCTAGTGGATGAGATGAATTCTAGTGTCTTAATCACTTTTCCAGTAGCTAATTAGGAGTATCTTAGCTGTAGGTATGCACTCTGAATTGAATTTAACTTGTTAATTAATTAGCCTAACAATTGGACTAGAAAAGAAATTAAAAAAAATCAACTAAAAAGTGTGATGATAGCCTATAGTGGATTAGACCTAGGTTAGCTCCTAATCTAGAAATTTAATTAGTTTTTAAGTTCATAAAATACTATAATCAAATGGCTATTGGATCTATTTGGGGATAAAACATAAACAGAGATGGAGAGGGCAACTGTTGTCAATGACATGTAAAAAAGTGCCGCATGTTATTTTCTGATTGGGAACTGGATGTACTAGATGTAAGACACTGAACATAAGTTTTCTCCAACAATTAAAAGCCTTAAAAATAAATTATTTGGTCAAAAGCTTATTTTCAAGCCAAAATTTTAGGAAAGTAAATAAGGAAACTATTAGTGCATATAAAGACCCGAAAAAATCAAGTAAAGTTTATAACTAGTTATTTTGGGAAATAAAGATATTTATGAATAGGTTTTGTTTTGTAAAAGGAGTTATAGATTATTGTAAAGCTAATTTTAGGAATAATAGGTTTATTTCCTTGAAAAAATCAAGAAGTTATCATTTGACCTAACAATTTTAGAGAAATTATTTCATGTATTTGGAAGCTAATTAATAAAGGAAATCCTTATAAAGTAATAAGGATTAATTTTAAGAATTTATTTAGTAATTAAGTACCGATAAATAAATATGGGTAAAATGGTAATTTCATTTCCCTCCACCATTTTAGGGCCAACATTTGGAACCCAAAATGTGCTATAGTAAACCCAGAGAATTAGCAAATTTGAGATTGTATTTTGTTCAAGGAAAGACAAAAAAGGGGGTAAAATAGGTTAATTAAATGTGGGACCCACAAGCCGTATTAGATTAACTTACCCCTTCACTTAAAATACTCTAGCCCCTTCATCTTCCTGTAATTCGATATGCATAGAAAAATAGAGTGTGTGTGTGTGTTGGGGAGGCAGAGAAGAAGAGAAGACGAAGAGGAGGAATAGGAAGGAAGGATTGGTCTCTCTCACATGCAGCTTGACTTCTAGGCTAAGGTAGGAGCCTAGATTTATATTCCATCTTCATTTTCTTCTTTTGCTGCAGATTTTGCAAGATGATGATGGTTGAAAGTTGGGTCCTGTAAATGGGAAATGAACAACACCATATTATCGCTTAAGAAATTAACAATGGAAGATGGGATAGAGGCTATATTATTTGTTTAATGGCTGCATATTGGGCTTTTATGGGGGATGGTGATTTTCGAAATTGGGGTTCACTATCTCAGAGAAGGTGATGCTGGATTTCTTGATGGAAACCCGTAGGAATGCTTGAATATTAACAAGTTAAATGTTGTTAAGTTTATTATGATGAGAGCTATACGGGTTCCAATTTTATGGCCAAAGTTTAAAGAATACTTGTTGATGGGCATCTGAAATATTACATGTGTAGATATGTCTTTAAAGCCTTAGATCAATGTTGGAACCATGTTATTAAAGATTGAGGCAAAGAAGTTGAAATCTGAAAATTATTTTTATATTAGTAGGAGTAGCTGAAAACTAAAGTGAATCTTGCTGGTTTATACTTATAAATGTTAAATCATTATAATGGATGCTTAATGTAACGACTAAGAATTTTAGAATTCTTAAAAAGAACACGCACTTAATAATTTGTGAAGTTAATAATATAATTAAATTTTTGTATTTCATATTTATTTTAGAATTTCTTTTGGATTGACAGTAAAAGAGAAGTTATTTATGAATCTTTGATTTTAGTTATATATATTTCTAGAAAAATAAATTTGTATTCAAATAAAATTGAAGTTGAAAAAATATGGAAAATAATTAGTATTAGTAACTTAACCTGTTATGTAAGGTGTGGAATCACATCAAATGAGAATTTAAATTTATTGGAAAATGCATGTTATATAATGACTCCAATTTTGTTATATATATAATAATTTTTAATTATTTATTAAAATTTTTATTATTGTTAGAATTGAATCCCTAAAAACATGGATACAAACATCATAAAATCATATAGCCTTTTTAATCCCTTAACTTTAAAAAGTATATTCTTAGTCCTTTTTAAATTAACGCTATTAATTTTACTGACGGAAAATTTTGACTCAGCATGTCTAAATTTAAAATGTTGACATAATTTTATATTTAAATTATATGTAAATAGAAAAATAATTAAAACCCTAATGAATCTTCAAGATGCTGTCAAAATTAAAGCCTCCATTTAAATTATGTTAGAATTTTAACTTTACTAAATCAACATTTTCTGTCAGTGAAATTTGAAATTAATTTAAAAGGACTAAAAACATACTTTTTAAAGTTAAGGGATTAAACGATGACTTCAACTAAAGTTAAAGGATCAAAAGTATACTTTAGTATGTAATATATCTATACTAACCCAGGGATTTAGTGAAAAAGAAACAAATTATAATCAAATAATTAATTGAAACTGTAATTATCCATAAATTTTGGAATTTTTAAAATCAATAATAGTTAATGATGTAATTTTTTTTAAAAAAAAGAAAAATAAATAGTTATGGCTTTGAAATTGGAATGGACTAATTGTTTCATTCCTAATTAATACTTCAATTTTTTTTATATGTTTGAAATTTGAATGGTAGTCTAATGGAATTTGTGTTTGGCCCAACCTTCTGTTTTGGATTCAAATCCACCTTTTAACCTAAATTTAAATTTATTTTGTTTTTATATTTTGGGATAATGATAAAACCCTTCTTTAAAATAATAACCATAAGAGTATTTTTTTGATAAAAAAAAGAAAGAAAAGAAAAGAAAATGCAGAACCCTCAATGGTTGTTTATATACTCCCTCTGTTCTTCCCCTTTTCTGTCGTGAAATGAGAGTGGAGGAAGCTTCAAGAAGCATTGAGAAATTGGAAACCCCATGGTTGTTGTTCCATCTCTCTCATATGCAATTTCCATGTCCAACCATCATCTTCGTCATCCATTCTTTTCCTCCTTCCTCTACTCAAAATCACTGGACCTTGCTTCCTCTCTGTTTTCCCCCTCCTTTCTAATCAGCATGTCTGCAATAAAATCAGGGAGGGAGACTTTTAGTAAAGACCATATGTCCCCTTCCCTTTTCTCAGAGTTGATACTATTATCTTTCATTGCTGATATGCGTGAGAGTGTTTTCCTTCTCTCTTGACTCTTTCACGTTGCTATGTGAGGGTGGGGATAGATAGAATTCTTCTTCACTTCTTTCCTTTGCTTATGTGTTTCTTGTGCATGGTATGTATGAATAGCTTCCTCCTCATTTGATTTCCACAATGTTTCAATTTATGATTGAGTAGAGAATATTGCTTCTTTAAATTGGTTTGCCGCATGTGGTTTGGAGAAGATATTATTCCTACTATTAGTGATTGGTTTGACTTGTATAAGGGCTTGGTAATTATTTAGGATTGGATTTGCACTTTCAATGTATGAATTGTGAGATTGTAAATTACTCTTGAAGCTTG
>JBAGKO010024069.1:0-10959 GCA_037177275.1 Acacia concinna | reverse complement strand
GATTGTTACACGAAAATTGACCATTTTATTCCTCTTATATTTTCATATACTTAGGGAATATGATGAATAAAAATTTGAAATGTTACACATCTCTTATAAGCCCATAAAAAAAATAAGTCACTTAAATTAAGCAGCATCCAAACGGGTCCATTTGTTGTTAAAAATGGGCTACAATGCTTCAAGGAAAAAAAAAGAAGAAGCCTAAATGACTTCGGGAAATTCCCGATCCCGTCTCGAGAAGGACGGGAAAATTTCGGGATCGGGATTGAAAATCAATCCCGAACCCTTTTCGGGATCGGATCGGGAATGGGACTTCCCGATCCCGTCCCGTCCCGAGCACACCCCTACATATACCCATTATCTAATTACTGAAAATGGTTTATAAATGAAAATAAAAGGGTATTAAAATATTGAAACACAATAGAGAAGATTTGTTGAAACTTACATGACTAGAGGGTGAAAGTGACTAACGATTAGTCAGCTTCTAGTCACACCTTTCCTAACTCAGGGTTTGTGCTCGGCAACTTTAGGTGTGTTGAATCATGTTATTTAAAATTTATAAATAATTTATCTCGAGATATATATATATATATGCGCGCGCATATATATATACACACACACACACTTCCCCCAATAATACGCAATAGAGGGCAATTCTATGAGGAAGGCATGGTCTAGGATATAACTAACTTCTGGTTTAATCAAAGTTCTTTTTTTTATGTGATTAGTACTCATTTTTCAACTTTGTCAGCTTATTATATCCCCTCTCTAATAATATTCCCATTGCAATTAAGTGCATTTCCTTAGAAGGGTAAAAATGAAAATTTTATATTTTAGGACATTAAATAACTTAACTGTCATTGCTTGTTTTCCATAAATATTGATATAGTTTAAATGCCATATAATGTGAATTGAAGGGAGTGTGTGTGTGTGTATTGATATAGTTTAAGTGCCATATAATGTGAAGTGTGTGTGATATAATGTGAATTTAAGTGTGTGTGTGTGTTCTATGTGGCCCTGTGATGTTATTTATAACTAAATTTCTCTCTCTTGAGGTTGTTTATTAATATAAGTAACTTTTTTTTGTCTCAAAATGTAAACTACCATTTTTCTTTTCTAACCCTATTAATAAATGAACCACTAATTTCCTTTCATTAATAAATTATTATTCATTATATCTCATATTTTTCTACTCATTCTCTTTCCTACCACTACTGCAAAAAAAACACAATATTGTGGCGCTCATTTTTGTAGATATCGTGGCACTTAAGAAACGCTACAAGACTTGATGCCTGTAACATCCCAAAAATTTTTAAGGTCTAGTTAGAGGATTTTAGCTAGGCCAAGGGTTATACCCGGATATTTTTCTGGCCTAGATGAGGTATTTGAGATGGATAAAGGGCATTAGTCTGTAGATGGGAGAAAGATCTCCTGACTTTTGAAGTGAGATATGTGGAAGGACCTTTGTGCAAAGAGTAAAAATTTGGCAAAGTTAGAGGCTGAATTTTGATCAGGTCTGGAAGCCCTGAAAATTCCCATAAAATCCTAGAAATTATTTTAGAGCATCTAGACCATCATGCAGCAGTCAGAATAATTTTTAGAGGCCATATGAATTTTTAGTGATTTTTTTTGAATATTTTATTAATTTTTGGTTAAATCAAGTTTTTTGCTAGAAATTAACTACAACAGATATTTAAGAGCCTCGTTGTTCTGGACTGGGATTGGGGAAAATTAGTATATTATTTTAGAGGATGAATGAAGCTGGTTGGAGGTTGAGAAGAAGTCTAGAGGAATTTTAGAAAATTGTAGAATATTGGTTTATCGTCGGTATAAGGGACTTCTTCCCATAAAAATTATTTTCCGGAGTTTCAGACCTTAAAAAATTATGAGTTCCGGAGTTCATATTTTTGGGAAAAATTTGGGAATTTTTCAATGGAAAATGAATTTTCTAGAATTTTTGGATTAAATAGGACAGTATAGGAGAAGTTGTGGGCATATATTGAGTTAGGTGGGCCCCACAAGACCCACACCACCATGCGCCACCCTTGGCTTAAGAGGCAAGCCAAGAAGACTCAAGAAAGGTATAGAAGAAGGATACATGGCGCATGATGAGAGGGAGTGGTTTTTGTTGACTTTTTAGTTGAATTTTTCAAAATGCCCAAACTACCCCTACAAGAGTTCTATAAATAGAACCCTTCCCCTCTCCATTTTGGCACATGAAAGAGGTCCCCTAGGGAGGTTCTAGCCAACTGAAAACCTGACCCTCGAGCACAGTTTTCTGAGGAGATTCAAGCCACGCTATCTAAGCCAGCGATTAAGGTAAGCTCTAACCTGAATTCTCTTTCATTCTTCTCCTCTTTTCCATGGTTTTGGAGGCATTTCTTAGGGAGAAATGCTATCCATGGGTTCAGTCAAGTAAGAGAAGGAAGAGTTTGAGGTTGTATGAGGTTTATTCGGGCTAAAAAAGGCTAGGTATCTGTGTATAGGCTTGATAGAAGTTGAGATTTTTCCTTGGTGTGAAAGGGGGTGTTCGGCCAAGACCCCTAGGATATGATGTGATGTGATTTTGATTGGTTTGATACTTCCAATGTGTTCATAGCAATGTTTTACCTAAGGAAAGGTAGAAAGAACGCGTGTGGAACGCCGAGCCGATGAAATTACTGGGGATCCCAAGTTAAGGGGATTTTTTGGCCAAGGGGAAGAGGGTAGAAGGAGTTTGATTTTAGTAAAATAGAGATCACAGATGAATTCAGGGGCAAAAACTGTGTAGGATTAGCCTATGAAATCAATAAAAATGATAAGGGTAGTTCGGAACCTAAGTTTATGAGGGGAGAGGTTATGAACCAATTTTAGTAGCATGTAAGCAATGCCTAATGATTGTGTTATTTTAAGGCCAGAGAAGTTCGTCAGTATCCAGAGGAGCAATGGAAAAGCACTTGTAGCGTTGGAATAAACGGTAGCGTGAACTTCTAACTCTAACTTTTTAATGCTTTGCTTGTCTGCTTTGTGTTATTGCTTTTTTACTGTGTTGTGGTTGAGCAGCATGTTCTGTTTGAGATGTATGGCTCGTTGTTTATGTGCCTTGGCAATATGTTAGAGCTAGAGTCATGTGCATGCTCCCTATACATGGTGAGTGCCAAGAGAGAGAGAGGGCACTAGATGAGTAAGTACGAGCATAGCATATTGCATGACTTGCATTTCATTATTATGTTACAGTTAGTGTTCTGCTACTAAGGTTTCTCAAGAAACTTTAGCCTTTCCACAATGCAGGTGAAGGTACATCGGAAAGCAAGGAGAAGAAGTAGATAGAGAATGTTATTTATGCTTCCATGTCTTTACTGGCATATTGTATAATGTAATATACTGGATACTGGATTGGTTTGGATTATTTCTAGATTGCTATTGGATGTATTATGGCATGTTGTAATATATGGGAATGCCTTTACCTATGCTGTTATGTTGTCCAAGTATCGTTAAAATAATAAGAAAATGGAAAATTAGCATAGCAAAAGTTATGGTGAAATTGTCACTAGGTTTTTGGCTAATTCAAGCTTAAAATTGGATTAGCTGTGGTTTGAGCAAATGACTGACTCTGACCACGAGCCTTTGCATGCTAATAGAGGATATTTTAGCTGCAAATGGAGTGGTAGATCATGTCATTTGGAGTTTTCTAGCAAAAATTATACCTTCCCAAAGTTAGGCAAAAAATATTGGAAAATAGAAAAATGACCAAATGAATAGTGTCAAATTGACCATATGAATAATGCAACTTTGAGAGGTTGCACGTGGTTGATGTTATGCAGTTAGGATGTGGGATTATTTTTTCCTTATAGAAGATGTTGATAACTTTCAAACGAGCCTGGAATCACGTCATTTTGACTTTTCTAAAATTAGTTATGATTTTTTAAAGTTGGTCGAAATTAAAGGGCGGATGAAGAGTATAGCGATAAAGTGAAAACATTTCCCCTTATTTTCCCAACTTAAAGTCATAACTAGTGATTCCAATAGCTCTCAAAAGGTAAGGTAAAGGCTATGGAAGGGAGGTGTGACATGAATATATAAATTGCAAGCCATAATTTAAAGACAAATTTAAAAATGGATATAATATATTTTTGGTTCAAAAAAAAAATCTCATTGCAATGGTAGATAAAAAGGGTTAGAAATTTGAAATGGAGGGATTTTTAAGTTACATATTATTTTAATTACATGAAAAAATAATTAACAAATAAAAAATCCTTTATTACATCTAAAATCTCGTAAAAAAGACCATTTACATTCCACCTATTATTACTTCCTTCATTACATATAAACACCCACAAAAAAATAACATCCCACCTATTACAACTTCCTTCATTACATCTTAAAACCCCTATTTACAATTACAATCATCTTTATAATAAATATGTTAGTAATAATAGGATATTATTGTTACTAAAAATGACAATTCACATTCCACCTTTTACAACTTCCTTCATCACATGAAATACATCTAAGAAACTCCAAAAAAGACCATTCATATTCCACCTATTACAACTAGCCCATTTTGTTTCATATATAGGCTCCTACATTTAGTATACACACCACACAAAATAGCATATACTCTCTCCAAATCTCTGAATTATTAAAAAAAAATTCTTTAATTACGTCTAAAATCCCATAAAAAAGGTCATTCACATTCCACCTATCATAATTTCCTTCATTACAAGTAAACACCCCTAAAAAATACCATTCACATTTCACCTATTACAACTTCCTTCATTATATCTAAAAACCCTTAGCACCCGAAATTTGGAAAACAACTGGAGCCACCACCAAAAATTTTAGAAAAGGGTAATTTTGGAAACCTTTTAAAAATTACAAAATGGTCTATAAAAACCAATTAGGGTTCGGGAGTCGATTATGCGTAGGGAAGGTGTTAAGCACCCCACGACACCTGTTCATAAGAACTGTTACTCTAAGTCAATTATTTAAAAACAATTACGGCCTTTAAATTTATTTTAATTACCCACAATAAATAAAAAATGAAATATTTACAAAGAAAGAAAAAATAAAAGGAAAATAAAATTAAAAAAAATTTATTTACAATTATTGGACTTGACCTAAGAATAGAGCCTAGGGCCTACGTACTCTTTAGAGGGGTAAAAATGCATGGCACTTTGTTTGTGCCTTTTAGAAAAAATGTTTACTTAATTTTTTCAAGAAAATAATTTTGTATTTGGTTTGTATTTTTTTGGGAAAATATTATTTCTTTATTTTATTATTTGAAAAATATTTAGGATTTAACTTCCTGTGGAGATTCTAATAATCTCACACAGAAGAATAATCGTTTTTATGCCTGAGGAATTTCTAAAAACCTCACACGGCATAAAAATCTTATGAACTAATTTTTCATTTTATTCAAAAAGAGGATTTATTATTATTTTTTAGAGAAAGAGCCATTAAAAAAATAAAGGAAACTTTTCAACATACTATCTACAAAAATAACCTAAGAGGACAATCATAAGATGTAGACACATACCTGCTAATCCTTGTGTGCTTGGGGGCTACACGATGAACAAGGTAAGGAAGAACCAAAAAGAAACAAAAATGAGGGGCAAAGAGAACACTCAAAATTGGGTAAGGATATTAAGACTTTGTTCGAACAAAGTATAGACAAGATGGCCTCTAATGTGAACTACCCTTCCCCATGAGAAATATATTTGAATAATGAGAAGAATAAGGCTCTCTACCTTGCTTCTCTTTCTCCCTAGAACTTGATGTATGATTTCACCCCTAAAACTTGATGTCCACTCTAATTCCCAAAACTTCTCTCTCTTTTTTCCAAATTCTTGTATGTCTCCTTTTTCCAAATTCTTGTGTCTCCCTTTCTTCAACCCTTGAGCTTAAGGTTTCCTACATAAATGCTCTCCCCTTTTTTTTAAAAAAATTTTAAATTATCATTTTAGAAACTTCCTAATTTGCAACCTAATCAAGGAGATATTTTTTTAATTATTATTTTTTTTGGAAACTTTCTAAGAGATTATTTGTTAATTTATTCTCAAATAATTGCCTAATATAAAGGTAGATCTTTTGTATTTTATTTTCATTTTTTTTCTAAAAGCAATTTCCTAACCTAACATCATGAAAGAGGACTTTTTGTATATACTTTTTTTTTCTTATTTTCTCTTTTCCTCTTTAATGATGATTGCAAATCAATCATCATCAATGGGGATATTTTTTATTTTTTTATGTTTAATTTTCCTTTTTTAATGATAATTACAAACTTGTGCCTCAAGCATCATTAATGGGAAGATTCTTTTTATTTTCTTTTTCTCTCTTTAATGGTGATTGTTGACTTGGGCTTCAAAGGATTTTTTTTAATATTTTTTTTCATATTTTGAGTGAGGCCTGGACAAAATGGGGTGTTCACAAACCCCTATATGTAATAGATATTGTTAATAACAAATAGTGCTTATAATAGGTAGTGCTTTGGAACCTTAAAATATGTGGAAACCTTTGTCCTAGATGTTAGAGGGTTTCTGCAAACATTTGGTGATTTGGAAGATCAACAAAGAGGATCTGAGGCCTTCAAGTGGCTAAAACTCATGTTGCAGATAATGAGTAATGTCTATATTATCTCCATTCCCACTACTACTCTATTGACTATTGTCACACTTCCTGTTATACCATTTACCTTGCCATATTAGAGCTATTGGAATTACTAGTTATGACTTTAAGTTGGGAAAATAAAGGGAAAATTTTTTCTTTTCTTGGGTTACTATTCATCTGACCTTTAATTTTGACCAACTTTGAAAAATCATAACTAATTCTAAAAAATCGAAACGCAGTGATTCCAAGTTCGTTGGAAAGCTATTTTATAGCTATTTAAGGGAAAAATAATCTCATATACTAACTGCATGGAATTACACATGCGCAAGCCCTCAAAGAAGCACTATTCATATGGTCAAAATGGCACTATTCATTTGGTCATTTTCCAATTTTCCATGATTTTTGGCCCACTTTAGAAAGTCATAACTTTCTCCACAAAACTCTAAATGACATGTTCTACCACTCCATTTATAGCTAAAAGTACCATCTATTAGCATGCAAAGGCTCATGGTCAGACTCATTCATTTGCTAAAAATATAGCTAACCCAAGTTTAAGCTAAAAAATAGCCAAAAACCAAGTGCCAAAAATACCATATTCACATTGCCATGCCAATTTCCCTTTTCTTACACCGTTTATGTCACTCGAACAGCATAACAACTATATAAAAGCACATCCTTATCATTACAACATGTCCAATAGCATACAATACCAGTCCAAAATCCAATATCATAACATATACATCTATATATAGTAATCCAGAAGCAAACAAGAGACAAATCTAACATGCTCATTCTATCTCTTTTTCTTGCCTCCTGAAGTTCCTTTACTTATATTGTGGAAAGGGTAAGGTTTCTGGAGAAACCTCAGTAGCAGAGCAATAACCAGTAACAATATAATGCGATGCAAGTCATGCAATATACAATGCTCGTACTTACTCTTCTAGTGCCCTCTCTCTCAGCACGCAACGTATATAGGGAGCATGCACATGACTTTACCTCTATCACATAGCTAAGGCACATAAACAAGGAGTCATACCTCTCATACTTAACATGCTTGCTCAACCACAACACAGTAAACCAAGCAACATCACAAAGCAAACAAGCAAAGGAATTATAAGTTAAGGTTAGAAGTTCTAACTACCAACTATTTCCAGACAATGCAAGCACTTCCTTATGCTTCTAGAGATACTGGAGGACTCCTTTGATGTGCCTAAACATAACACAATGTCAAGGTATCAATGTATGCTACTACAACTAGACCAGAGGCCCTTTCCCTTTACATATAAGGTCTGGACTATACTTGTCCTTTAACCGATTTCAGAGGCCAATCCTACACAATTTTTGCCTCTGAATCCATCTATGTTGTCTATTTTATCAAAATCATACTCCTCCCCCTTAATTCTCTCTTGGCCGAACACTCCCCCTTTTAAGGGGTCCTGGTGATTTCATCGATTTGGTGTTCCACATGTGTTCTTTTAAACTTTTATAAAGTAAAACATTGTCATGAACACATTGAAACTATTAAACCAATGAAAATCAAACCATACAATACCCTAGGAGGCTTGGCCATAACACATGCATACTACACAATTCAAGAACTCAACCTAAATCAAGCTCATACACCAATTTCTAGTCTTTTTCCACCTTATGGACATCAAACAACATCAATCCCTTCCTCTCCTAGCTTGACTGAAGCATGGACAACATTTCCGCCCCTTGGAATGCTTCCCAAACTGTGGAGAAGAGAAGGAAATTGAAAGGAGATGTAAGCTAGAACATACCTTAATCGAAGGATTGATTGACATAGCTTGATTCGCCTATGAATTTTGAGCTGGAGGGTCAAGTTTGTAGTTGGCCAAAACTTCCCTAGGGTTGTCCTAATTTGTGCCAAAATGAGGGGAGGAGCTCTCTATTTATAGACATAAGTTGGGACATGGAGGGAATTTTTAAAATTGTTAAAAAATAATATTATAATGCTCCTTACAACTCCATATGACAAGTGTCCCTTCTTGACTCTTTCTTGTCTTATTCTCTAAGGAAAAATGATGCAGGCTTCAGCTGGGTTAAGGGGGTCCCACATATTTCAGTATCCTACAATAATTTTTCCTTTATTGCCTTAATTAATCTAAAAATGTTAGAAAATTCAATTCTCATAAAAAAATTCCCAAATTTTATCCAAAAATCTATAAATATCCCAGGAAGCTACCATAAAAATTTCAGAATATTTTGACATTTGAAACTCCCGAAATTAATTTTTCTCTGAAAAAGTCCCTTATACTGACAATAAATCGATTTTCAGCAATTTTTAATAATTCCTCCAAACTTCTTGTCAACCTCCAAATAACCTTATAATTCCTCTAAAATATTATACGAATTTTCCCCAATCCCAGTTTAGAGCAATGAGGCCCCTAAATATTTGATATAATTAATTTTTTGCTAAAAACCTGGTCCGCCCCAAAATTAATAAAAGAATAAAAAATTCACTAAAAATTTATATGGCCTCTAAAAATCATGATGACTATCCCATGATATTTTGGATGCTCTAAAACATTTTATGGGAATTTTTAGAGCTTTTGGATCTGTCCAAAATTCAACTTCTAACTTTGCTAAATTTTTACTTTTTGCACATAGGTCCTTCTCCAAATTTCACCTCAAAAGTTGTGAGATATTTCAGCCCTCTATAGACTAAGGCCCTTTGTCCATCCCAAATACCTCATCTAGACCTCAAACAATATCAGGGTACGACTCTCGGTTTACCCAAAATTCTCTATCTATGCCTAAAAATTTTTGGGATGTTACAACTACAACCCTAGAAATGTTTATTGATTGGTATGAACACGATTGCATACAATGTAATTGACTAATAAAATTGTTCTACAGTGATGCTATGGTCAACGTAATGCTATTTGGAAATTCCGTGATTGACACATTTAACAACTTTAACGCTAATATGGAACCACCAATTGTTGTTGTTGTCATATTTGCAAAGCTAAATGAAAATAAAGGTAAAATATTGAGTCATATGGTGTAGACTAATATACAAATTTACTTGAATGTAATAATATTCTCCTTTGAACAGCAAATAGTTACTACTAATGCTCTGGAAGCAATAAGAGTTTTATTCAACCCAAAAATGCCAGAGGTTCATATACTAATGGAAAGGTGAGTGTCATTCCACGAACTAGCTGTCACATCCCACTTTTCAGGCCTTTATTATACCCCAAAGTGGCCTTTGGAACCACTTATTATGTTTGTATATCATAAAACGGGGAGGAAAATTTTCACAAAATATATTAATGGTAAACAACTTCTTATTAATGAATAGATGCATACAAACCACAATACAATGTATCAATCTTAGAACATATACACACAACCCAGAAATAACAATAAGAAGCCTAACAAAACTACACTCGGTCTTTGTCTTTGCTTCCTGATCCTTCACCTGCATTATGGAAAGGGTAAGGTTTATGGAAAAACATTAGTAGCAGAATCTAAAACCAATAACAATATAATGCAATGCATGTCATGCTATCATGTAATACCCGTATTACTCCTCTAGTGCCCTCTCTCTCGGCACTTACCGTGTAATGAGCATGCACATGGCTCTACCTTTATCACATAGCCAAGGCACATAAACAGAGTCATACCAAATATATATCATGCTAGCTCAATCATGTTAGATTCTATGTTTTGATGATAACTAAACTTAGAATGTTTTGAAAATGATTTAAATATCTTTTACTAAAGGAAAATTACTTGAATACTTGACCTTAAGTAATATTCAATCAGTTCATATGATAAAAGGTTTTAGAACATTGAAATTAGTTTGATTGTAGAAGGTTTGCAGTCAAACCTTGAGGTTTCAAAGGAACCTTGAGGTTTGACAACCTTACTACAATGGTAAAGTTTGAGGCAAACCTTGCCATAACGGTGAGGTTTTGCCCAAACCTTGTTGTGAGCAAGGTTTGATTGCAAACCTCAAGGTTTGCCAGAAACCTCGAGGTTTTAGTCACCTCAGCTCAACGGTGAGGTTTTGAACAAACCTTGTTGTTGGAGCAAGGTTTGTCTGAAATCTTGTTGTTGGCAAGGTTGATGAACCCAAACCTTGAGATTTACATGAAACCTTGAGGTTTTAGGTCCCTTCCTACAAGGCTAGAGAGAAACCTTGTTGTTTTGTAGAAGTAAGGCAACCTCGAGGTTTGTCCTTAACCTCGAGTTTTGGCTAGACCTTGACATCATAACGAGGTTTCCCTGAAACCTTCCTTTGTATTATGAAACCTTGTTCTTATGAGAATATCAAAGAAACCTTGAGGTTTGTCTTTGACCTCGAGGTTGGTAAGTACTTTTGTCTTAAACTCTTCTCCTATG
>JBAGKO010024068.1:0-25562 GCA_037177275.1 Acacia concinna | reverse complement strand
ACGGATACATCAACGGACATATTTCCTCGGCTATAAATGCAACGCCATTAATGACAAACTAACAACTAATTGAGTTATTCATATGAGTCATTAATTTCTTGAGTGTGTTGCATTTATTCTGACATTAATTCTAGTGTGGGCTTCAGTGTTTATTATTCAACTCTTCTAAGAGAGTATTAATTGTTTATCAACTACCTACTAGTGAGATACTCAAGGTTGGTTGGGAACTTTAAGTAAGGGACTTGGATTGAACTTTGTAAGGGGGTGTGATCCTTAAGAGTCAATCAAGTCTGTATTGCGGCACTAAGAGCCTAGTTTAAATCTTGGGGAATAGTTGAACTCAGTGGTAACTGAGAACTGGACGTAGGTCGGGAGTTTAACCGAACCAGTATAAATTCTTGAGTTCTATCCTTTCCCAATAAATGTTTTAAACACCCAATTCACCCCCTCTTGGGTGATTAGCTTGTCCATTTCACTCTTAAATGTCTCCATTTTTTGAATTGAGTGTTGCTTATCGATGTCACTATTGTTACTTTTTGTTATGTGTTGTAGTGGTGTTTCTAGGCTATGCTTTTGTTACTCAAAATTGTTACAAATTGTTTTTGAGCTTATGGAAGGTTTATCATCTGTTGCTGAGTGAGAAAGGTTGTGAATCCTGTTGCACTTAATAATTCTATCACTTTTGGAATTTCTATGTTGAAGTAATGGTAAAATTGTTGTTCTAATTAACTAGAGGTTTGGCATTGCTTCGTACTGCCTCTCTCTGTGTGTACTTATTCTATAGAATTACTTGGGCTGACTTGTGATGGTAAAGATGTTTTGAGCTATTGGACCCTGTGGTTATTGTTATTGCCCTAGATTTTTGATGCACTACACTTCCATTGTGATATTGAACAATCTTTTAGAATTTATCTATCTTTGCTGTGTGAGTTGATTCATCACCTGAAATTAGTGCCATTGAGCATAATATCTGCATAATTCCTCAAGTTTCATCATTGTTGGACAAATTTGAATAGAGCATTGTGACCTTGCTGCATTAACACTTTGTTTGCAATATCTCATTAGACATGAAATGACTTGGATTGATATAAATAGCCACCATTAAAACTTAGTGATGGTTTGAATTTGAAGGACCCAATAACACTAATGTCGTGTGCTCAACTTTCAACCAACTGCACCTAGCCAAATCATTTTCCATTTTAGGACATTTTTGTACCAATTGTTTGGTACATTTTTGTACCAAGTTTGTTTACTCTCTCTATATATGTGTGCGTATCTGAAAAATTACTGGCTATTTTGTTGCTATTGTAAAACTAACATATAAGAAAAACTAAGATATCTCCTGTCTATGGCAACCACATATTAATTTGAACCCTTTGGTACTTGGTAGGTATTCCATAGTGTTTGACGTGTAGCTTTTGTGCCAGTTGCTTTCTAATCTTGAAAGAACCCACTTACGTTCTGTATTCCCTTTCTTTTTAATTGGACTAGTAAAGTAATAATTATACGAAAATGATTAGTTCTAGTGTGTGTGTTCTTCTTTCACCCTCTACAGATATAACTGTTGAAACCCTGATGTTAATTAATTAGTATTATCTCATGAAAAGGATTTCAACTTTATATGATAGGTACAAATGAAGGAGGGGAACAATTAGATTTCCTTGAATGATTTTTTAAAGTGGAAAATAATGATAGATTCTCTGAAGCTTTATAAATTCCAATATTCAGAACGCTTTGTAGGAAATATATTCTATATAGAATATAATCTATCTTTACATGAATGAGAGTATATATGTTAAATAGTTGACTGTGCAGAATTACCAAGTAGAGCATATAAAAATGAATTTAAATATTCTGGCTATGTGTACTTCTTCTAACTTCTATTAATCAACCATGTTTTAAATTAAAGGCTAGAGGTAATATCTTCTAACTTGAAAATTTTTTCTTAATTATTTGAAACCATGTTATTGCCCTAGATTTTTGCTGCACTGCACTTCTATTGTGATATTGAACAATCTTCTGGAATTTATCTATCTTTGCTATGTGAGCTGATTCATCACTTGCAAATTAGTGCCATTGAGCTTAATATCTACATAATTCCTCGAGTTTCATCATTTTTGGACAAATGTGAATAGGGCATTGTGACCTTGCTGCATTAACACTTTGTTTGCAATTTTAGCAAAGTTTGTCATGCAATATTTGCCGTCAAGTCTTTGGGAATTTATGTGCAACAGGTTCAAGTTTATTCTTTGAATTATGCACTTGCCATTTTAGACAAATTTGCCATTGCATTCACTTGGAAATATCATAGTGCTACATTCAATTATGTTTTATGGTGAATCTTGGTGCATGCTTTCTTTATGCTCATCTTGATCCTTACAATTGTTGTTGTACCTGATTTACTAGTGGTGAATTTTGCACTGATAGTTCTGCCTGTTGTAGTCCCTGCTTGATTTCTGTTGTGCATGACATTTGACTAAGATTTTGATTTGTGATTTCCTTTGCTTGTGAAAATCCATGTTGCACAAATAGCTTGGCTAGGAGATTACTTCACTACTACAACTGTTAGCTTCTGCATTTGTGTTTGCTTGGAGGGGGTTTTGATTTTGTGCTAAACTTGCTTGCTAAATTTTTATTGCTACTTTGTTTTCAAAGCATTGTCTGCTACCACATTGTGACCTATTTAGCATTACTGGACTCTTAATGTCATCTTTGGCTAATGATATACATAGCTACACCAATTGAACCTACCCACTTCTAGCTACATGGGGTGATTTCCTAAATTGTGAGCATTGTTTTCTCTAGCCATTGAATTAATTGTTGCACACTAAATGCTTCATTTCTCACTTCTTTGTCATAGTGGTTCATTTACCTAGTCTCTGTGTGCACACTGTCTCTTGCATCTCAATTATTTTTCAACTTGGTAATTACTGCGTAAACCACTACAATTGTACGAAGTTTCAAAATCACATTAATCTTTGACAGTGCAAAGTTGTTGGAATTTTCAAAAACCTATGATTTCATTAAAAATGTATGCAATTTTGCATTGGTTTAAACTGAAATTGAGTGGCCAATCATTGACATTAAGTGTTTCACTTGGAATTTGAGACTTGTTAGCTATTAAGGTGGGTTAGTCTTCTTTTGATTCCTACTACACACATCACTTGGAGAATCAATTTCCCTCAAGTGTGAGGGAGAAGTGTCTTGATTTTGAGTGGCTGATGCATTTTGAGTGTCTTGGATTCAGTTGTATAATGTGGTTCCATAAATTATTTTTCCTATAAAGGAGACTTAATAATGGTCACATAGAACTTAGAATCACATCAATTGAAATTTCCTAGAAGGAGTTACAAATTTTCTAAGTTAAGTGAAAATTTGGGGCAAGACTCTCTTAAAGACTTAGAAGTATAAAATCAAGAGGTTAATTAATAACAACCAACTTAAGTAAATGATTATATGAGTATTAGTCAATTAATGACATGTCATCCATAAATTTTGGATTTATAGGACTTAATAGCTATTGAGAGCTTGATCGTTACCCGAGCAAAGATAAACAGTTGGAAATTGCTCAAAGAAAGCAACTAGGTAGTAACTTTTTCTTTCATTTGTTATAAGATACACTTCATATATTTGTATTCATTATGAATTATCTGCCATATTCTGTGTGAATGCGGAGTGGTCACCTGGGCTTAGTTAAGGGTGGACGCTCATGCAAATGTACTATTGTGTGCGGGGTGGTCGCCCGGGCTTAGTGTAAGGGTGGACGGTCACGCTAATGTTTTGCTATGTGCTGCATGTGTGGATGCCTAGGGCTATGTTATGTGCAATATGGCGCATGTATCACTCATTGCTTTGGACATGTCTAGCGCTATGGTGATATGAGAACTGTGTGTTTTGCATTGAATGTTGTTGTGATAATTATGTTATATGATGACTGTGTGACATGTTGTGTCTTTATGAATGACTTGTAGTTACTACTAAGATTCTTGTGAATCTCACTCTTTTTCATAAACAAAATTACAGTATAGGAGGGCAGCTCGAAGGCAAAGAGGTAATGCGGACAGCTAGAAGCTAAGGGTAGAGGCTAGAATTAGAAATGCCTGAACTTTTTGTTGGTTGTCTATTTTAAGTATTTTGGATATTTTGATATGTATATATTGTAAATGGCTTGAAACCCTATTGAGGGTAAAATATGGGAGCCTATTATGAAAATGTCTTGTAATTCCTATCACTAGTACTGTGATTGAACAATTGAAGCAATAGAGTACTAAGGAGATTACATGACTATTCAGACATCTTAGATCGATAAAGTTTTTCAATTGCTAGTATATTGGTTATGGATCAAATATATGAAAGCTAGGTTATATATCGCTGATACCTATTTGATAATATTGAAACGAAAAAGAGAAGAGCCAATGAGACTAAACAACATAGTGAAGGTTTACAAAATGTCTTTGTGAAATCTTTTTACTATTAAAAAAACAACAACAACAAATTTCAAAGGAACGAAAACCTTTCAAATCTCAGGTTCAATTCCTGAATTGATTTTTGAATTTACAAACGCTTCCTTTCAAGAGTTCATTGACTAAGAACTCAAAAAAAAAAAACAAATTCACTACTCTTCTGCTCTCATATGAATGCTATCGGATAAGGGTGTCACACTTAATTACATAATCTTTCCTAATATAGTTATAACATGAGATCCTAACAATAATATCTTACATAATCCTAACACTCCCCCTCAAGTAGGAAGCAACTTGGACATCGAATTAACAAGGAAAGGATGACTGTAACACCGCCAGATCCACATCTTCTGACAATAATCTATTGTTTCAAAGAAGGATCCAAAGATCAAAATAGCAACAAAAGACCTCATCAAGGACTATAACAACAACAAACAATTTCACCAAGAACTGAAGTAGACGACAAATAAAGGCAATAAAAGCAACCTGACATATTCAAATCAATCCCAACATGCTCCAACAAACGAGCAATTACACCCAAATGATACAAGTCAAAACTGTAAATCCTACTCCAACAATCGGCCTCATAAAAGACCAAGCAACTCATCCAAAATTTGGAAATGTATGATTATGATTATGATTTCATACGTGAGCTTCAGCAAGGGAATCCCTTTGTTGCTTTGTGTGAATAAAACTAGAGACTGGGATTTGTAAGGTGTCAGAACTCGATAAGTTGCTATTTAGACAAAGCAACAAAGGGAATCCTTTGTTGAAGCTCACGTAGGAAATCATAATCATAATCATAATCATAATCATAAACTTTCAAATTCTGGAAGAGTTGTTTGGTCTTTTATGAGGCCATTTGTTGGAGTAGGATTTACTCTTTCGATTTCTATCATTGGCCTCATAAAAGACCAAACAACTCTTCAAACATCTCATAAGAATCCAAACATCTCACAAGAGACCAAACAATGCTCCAAAAATCTCATAAGAGACCAAAGCAACGATGAACAATGTCCTCACAAACGACCAAACACCAAAAGAACGTAATCAAAAGGACTCAAAGAAAGAGTCCAAAATTTTAAAATGACTCAAAGAAAGAGTCAAAAATATCGTAATGACTCAAACAAAGAGTCCAAAATTCAAAACAACTAACTCAGAACATGATCATCTCATGAGACCGTCAGAAAACCCAAACCATGAGTCTTCTAACTATGATACCATGTAGTAAAATCTCAAGGGTAATCAAAAAGTTGTATTTCTCATATACAAACCATACGTATTTATACAAGAGGGAGGGAGACAATATCATAAATAATCTGATTCTATTTCCTGATTGTATGCTAATATACATAATTACATAATCTTTCTTGATTCTATGCTAATATAAATAATTACATAATCTTTCCTAATATAGTTCTAACATAAGATCCTAACAATAGTATCTTACATAGTCCTAACAAATCACAATTAGGATTGAGATACTGATTAGTTTGTTAACCTTTGTTCACAAATATTGCGACAAAGTAAGAGACAAGAAGAAATGTATGAATCATTTCATCTAGTAGGAGGTGTGCCAGAAATGCAGCAAAGTAAGTTTATGAAAAACATGGTTTAGAAGGAGCTGAGCATTGTAGCATGAGGTTAAATGTGTTTATATGACTATGCCACAAATGCATCCAAGGAAATGGATGATAGCATAGCTAAGAGGAGCTTAACATTGTAGCAAGGTGCTACATGTTGTTTATATAGCCAAAAAGGAGCCTATATATGATAGGAGGAATTCAATTAAGAGATATCAATATGAGACACAAACCTTGTATATATTGATTGTTTTGTTGCATTAAATTTATGGTTTAAATTTTTGGCCTTTATAATTGAATTTATTCTCTTCTAATATGAACATTCATGCAGTTATTTGTTTAAAGGTTGTTACTTCATTATAATAACTACTCTATTTAGTGGAACCTTCTAGATCATATCCATAAACCCTAAGGGGAATGTGTTCAATAAAGACTATGATTAAAAGGGTGGTAAGGTATTTAGAATGAGTGGGATGTGAGTCAACATAGTTGTCTTCTGATCATGAAACTAATGAACTTATTATCTAATTATCCTATGTCTTATTTGGGTAAATGTGATTTGTATACCATAATTTTCTAAGTGACCAAATTATAACCAACTAAACTTGAGCTTATGAAGACAAGCTCAAAAGAGTAATGTTAAAGTTATAAACTCTTAAATCTCTGAGATGTTAATGATATCATACTAACTACTCTTCAGCATTCAAGGGGTGAAGTTCCCAAAGAAAATGAAAAGCTTATACTATCAAGTATAGAAAGAACAATATTGCTCATGTTTACAAATAATGTTCCAATCTAAGCAATATAACACTATCCAGAATGTGTGAATATTTTTAGAAGATAAATTGAAACTCTTCTTCCATAAAGTTAAAACTAAATAAGTTTTAACATAGTGTACTAAATCCTAACATGTCACTTAGGCACCACTTGAGGCTAATGTCAAACTAACAAGTTGAGAGAAACAAAGCCAAGTTCTTTCTAACAAACAACAAATGCGTGTTGTGATGGACATCTCTTAATGAGTGGGAGTTGTTAGAACTAGTTATCACCTAAGAGGGGGTGAATTAGGTATATGATAAAAACTTAAGAATTTTTGTATTCTTTTTTCATATTTATAAATATGATAAGAATGAAAATAATGATCCATAAATTAAAAGATAATCAATCAAGTTAGATATGCTAGAAATATAAGAGATGAGGGAAGATAAAATGCAAATAGTGATTTATCTTGGTTCAACCATCCACAAATTACTTCTAGTCCTCAGACTCCTCCTGAGCTTTTCAATCCACTCTCTTCTTATTTAATATGGGCATAAGGGAAGTCGCTACAATTTTCTCAAGTTTTATGGGTACTTTAGAATCTTTACAAACACACAAGTTTACTTCGAGCACTTGTGAAGCCTTTACAACCCTCTCATAGTTGCTCCCCCTTATAACTCGCAAGGATACAACTTTAAATGATAAGATATTACAATTAAAGTTCTCTCTCAGAAGTGAATGATGAACATTGAAGTAAAAATAAAAATCTCTCTATAAAGTATATTACATAATCACTTAGAAACATAGAGTATGTGAAATGGAATGTTGGAGTCAAAGTATTGGCATTTTGATACTATGTGTACCAGCTCTTTTCTTCTTTCTCATTTTGAACACTTCTCTTTTTATAGTTGATGTAGATTTGATGACTAATGTAGATGATAAAGTATCCAATAGCTCTTGAGGCATTTTTCTTCCCATTCAAATATACCTATTGGAGTTCTAACACAAAAGTGTCTTTTGTAAACTTGTGCTATAATCCTCCATTTTAACACTTGTAATATGTTCTTTGTCATAGAAATAAAACTTGTAGAATCATTAGTAACAAATGAGCATGATAATCATAAGTATAAAATTGATTTAAAGATTATGTCCATATGCTCTATTTTCTAAGTTTTCGAAACCATAATCGAACACTCAAGTTTGTGTTTAAAAATCGAGTTTATATTCAATGTTTTAGGAGGAAAATACTTTTGAAAGAATGTAAACTTTAGTTCATGTATTTTCTTACACTGGAGTTTAATCACAACATAGAGTATTTTAGATGAAGAGAAATATCAACAAAACTTTTGGACTTAGTTTCTCTTTTGAGTTTAGATCAAAGGAAATTACTCCCTTGAAATAACAAAGTGATTTTGAAGATAAACTCAAGGCTTTTGAAAATTAACTCAACTATAGATGAAGATTGAGCCTTAATATTCTATTTAAAAAAATTTAGAGGATCATATCTCTGATCAGAGATAAACAAGATTTGAGTTTATATGCAAAGCCACATTTGAGTTTGACTAAGGAAGAACATGTGAGTTTTCGAGGAAGGTTTTGAGATAATGTCAAGCAAACTTGAGTTTAATGAGAAAGTGAACTTGAGTTCTAGGGACTATTTTTTAAAATATACTTAGTGTAAGAAAGACAAATTTAAATTTAATAAGGCCAATACGCTTGAGTCCTGGTGAAATTAGAAAGATATGAAAACTCAAGTTTGGACCCAAAATCGAGTTTGCAACTCTCTAACACACTGAGTGACTTGATGTACAAAGAGTGTCTAGACTTGAGTTTGGGTCTCCATACAACGGTGAGTCACTCGCTGTTGTAAGTGACTTGCATAGTGAGTCAAGTCTCCTTAAGACTCGAGTTTGGGATGTTTTGAGTAGCCCTTCAACAACGAGTTACTTGATGTCACTCACTATTGAAGCTCGTCACAATAGCGAGTGACTCATTGTTATGGCACGCTAAACTCTCTATTTGCCCTTTACTAAAAATCAAGTTTGCCAAATTGAAGACTTGAGCTTCAATGGTAAAATGCTTGATTAAACTTCTCCGAAAAACTACTTGAGTTTGTGAACTTGAGTTTGAAAAATCTCTTAAAATTGAGTTGATTATTAAAATATGATTTCAAAGATATAAAGTAATTTTAGAAGTAAACTCAAGTTTTTGAAGGTTAACTCAAGTTATCAGGGTTTTTATAAAATTTGAGAAGTTTTGAAAATCTAGCCACACTCTAGTGTGTGCCCAAAGGAGGAGAGGGTCACACTAGAGTGTGTGACCATAGGAGAAGGTCACACTCACGTGTCCTAGCCACACTCAAGTATGGAGCCATACTTGAGTGTGTCGCCACACTTAAGTATGCCTTCCTCTAGCCCTTCCTCCAACCTTGAGGTGACCTTTTATACCTCCATTTAGCTTGATTTTAGCTCCAAATCTATCACATGACCTATCACCTAAAATCTCTTTAAATCCTATTTCTAATGCAAAAACAATTAGCTCTAAATTCTTTGTATTCTAGAGTATATGAATCAAAGAATAGCCATTGTTATGGAACAACTGTTAAACCATACCATACATTTTGGAAATTCCTCCTTCTCTAGTATCATATTTGTTTTGATTGATCTTGGCTTGTTTTAGAAATCTTTATGAGTCTAGTTTCATATCCAAGAAGCATCATCTCAATTAGAGTTCTGGTTTGAGATATATGTTAAAAATATTGAACTTTGTAAGGATTATTATGATGAAATAGAGATCCAACTTTTGAGATTCATATCTATCTCATATGACCTTATTTAGCTAATCATGATGTCTATTTGTTACATTTTAAGTCTAGTTTCATATGAAACAAGTTTCAGCTCAATTAGATTTATGGTTGGAGAGCTATGTTCAAAAAGATACCTATGTCATGTTGAACAAAAACAGAGCTCAAGTTTGCAGTAAAAAACACTACACAAACTCGAGACTAATGGGAACACTCGAGCTTGTACATTACACAAACTTGATATGACCCACTTTAGGCAATTTTACTTGAGCCATTCAAACTTCTATCTAATTAGAGTTTTCCAATAAAACATATAAGAACTTGAATATTGGTATTTCCATTAGAATTAGCAAGCTCTTATTTCTTCCATCTCTTCTCTTATTCTTCTTCTTCTTCATGATTATTCTCCCAAATTCAATTCAATAACTCTATTTCTCTTCTTGAATTCTTCTCCCCATATTTGATATATCCATTCTTGAACATATTCACCATACATTAGCTTGATATCTTCTTCCTCTTGATCACATCTTCATTCTTGATGTAATATCCCAAATTTTAGGAAAAACTCTTTAAGATAAGATAAAATCATTATTTTATAATTTTATGATTTCATGATTATTTTGAGGGAAAATTCAAGGGATGAAAGGAAAATTCCCCAAATAAAGTTTGAGACTCAGAGAATGAAAGAAGGTGGAGAATAAATTAAGACAAATTTTTCAACCCTCATAGGAATTTCTAGCTAATTAAAAAAGAAGAATTAGTTAGAATTAAATACGGAAAATATCCAAAGGCCTCCAAAAAAGTTATTTAAATAAAGCAAATATTAGCCCAAGAATTATAATGAATTATGAAATTATTTCCAGTTTAAAAGAATACATAAATTAATTTCTAGGATTTTCTATCTGAAATTTTATCGGTAAAAACCCAAATTCAGAAAAATTCTAGAAAAAAAATAGTAAATGATGGAAATAATATATAGGAAAAATTGGGGAGTATCCTTGAATTATTTGGAGACTAATGACAGTTAGTTTGGAATTTTCAGAAACAATCGATATACCGACTTTACCGAAATTTCATCTGACATGTCACATTTTTTCATAGAATTAAAGCTAACTGAAATGAAAATGTTGAGGTTTCATATATGGGATTATTTTAGAAAAGAAAGAAGGACCAAGATGGGAAAATGGGGAAATATTAGAAGGACCCAATGTATAATTTCTTCCATATATATATATATATTAATAAACCCATTTGTATTTTCTTTTCTCTCTTCCATGCATGAAGGCCAGCTGTAAGAGTGCATGCCACACCTTTTGCCATTGATTTCCACGTGTAATCAAGCCATTAGTTGTCCTCTTCCACTTTACTAAAGTCACGAATGGCTCTCATTTCTCACCATTTCACTTCGGTCAAAAAGTGCAAGAGAGAACAAAAACTCTTTCCTTCACCCATTCCTTCGGTTAAGCATCAGAGACAGAGCAAGAGAACAGAAAAACTGAGAGTGATTATCGCGAGACAGAAGCAAAGAACCGTGAACTCTTTTATTCATCACTCTCATTCCTCACACCATTCCATTCAACCGAAACGAGACAGAGATCAAAGGCAGAGAACAGCATGAGCAGTGATTGCATAAGAGATCGAAGGAATCCACCGGAGAAGGGTACAATCGCTGCATGCAACTACCGATTTCAAGTAAGGTGAGCTTCTTGGTCAAGTTCCCATTTCCATTCTGGTCCTGCTTCCGTTTTTGGTTTGATCGAAAAGCTATATTCTGTTTCGGAAATCATAAATAATTGATGCATGTGGTCTAATCGCTCTGTAATGGAACTGAGAATGTGTTTGGAATTAAACCGAAGGTGTATATCTGTTTGAAATCGAATGGGTCTGTCTCAGAACCGAAGGTGTGTGTTTGAATGGAATCAGGTTTGATTTGTGTGTTTAGAACTGAAAATCCCTATTGAACTAAATGTCTCTGTTTGGAACGGCAAATCTCTATCTGGAATTGGAAAATGAATGTCTAAACTGAGATCTATGATGCGCATGTATCTCAGAAACTGGAAATCAACTGTCTGGATATTTAAATATATATATGACATGATGCGGGATGATTTCTGATATTAATTAAGGGATTACCGAAATTGAGAATGTGTATGTGTAAACTGAAAATGTATGTCTGGAATTAAAAGGAGTGTATGTAATTGGAGCTGAGCTGTGTACATGGAAGTTTGCTGAATTTCAAAAGCGCTCTCCTTCTAATTCATCTTTCCTGTCAAACCCCTCTTCCGACTTGACCTTCATCAGAGTAATTAAGTGTAGTTCAATAATGAGCAAGAAATAGCGTGAAACAGTAATGACATATTAATACAAACTTAGGTACATACAATGTATTAAACAAGGTAGCCCAAAATATTTACATGATTATGGTGTCTCAAAAGTTTGAAATAACTAAACTACACAAGTCCAAAATAAAGTCCTCAACTGCACTAGGTCTGGCTCCTAATATCCGGCCTCTATGTTCTTGCCATAGGAGCTTTTACCTCTAGCTGAGCAAAATTTGCATTTATGATGAAAAGGGTGAGATTCAAAGAATCTCAGTAGTAAAAAGCAATCAATCATATAAAATGTGATCGATAAACATGTAATGCACCATACAATGCAACATAGGTAAATATCTATATAACATCTGTGGCATCTTAGCACTGTAGCCATCATAGCTATGTATAGTGTGTTTCACACGCACATTACCAGTATCTAGTCTCAAACCTCAGTTGGAGAGTCCCAGACCATAGGTTTGCACATCACATGCATATCACATAACATGGCAAGATGAAGTATATAAACATCCACATAGTTTATGAGAGACATAGTTACTACATGAATTCCATTCTTAGTCTGAGTACTCTACCGGCTCTTCGTCCCTACCCGAGCAAATATCAGATCCTACATGTCCAAATTTATGATAATGAGCTATTACTCATTAAATACTTAAGACCCAAGTACATCTAGTGATTTACAATTAATTAACTCTCTCAAAATCACCTATTTATAAAACTGCCCTTAGGGGTATTAGTCTCTTTCCTTTTATAGCCAATATAGTTTCGTCTTCCCAAAAATCAAGGTCTGGCCTACTTGTAAACAATTTCGCATCCTTAATATATTTCTGGTCTCATAATTGCCAAGTTCAAACTTTGTCCCACCTAAAACACAATTGATCCAAAATTGGCACAATTTTTGAAAAAATGTCATTTTCTATCCTAGTGCTTTCAATTTCATGCTCCTAACTTTATCTTACACAAAATCCCATTTTAAACACATTGAGACCATCAAATGAACCAAAATCCAACCCCATCACCTCAAATTGAGGCCTGGCCTAAATTTTTCAGCATTTTACAAAAAATGGATTTTAAGTTCCATTCATCAAAGCACCCTTCCTACACCCTAATTCACTTGTTTAAACCCTTAAATTCACTTCCTACTTGATTAATCAAAATTTGGGCAGAACCTCCCCTTAAGGTTCATGCATTCCAAAATTTAAAATTAGTCAAGAACATCCAATATCCACCACATCCAACAACAACAACACCACAACTCAACAAGAATCAATAAGACAAGATTTTAGAAGTTACCTCTTGTCTTCTTGATTTTGCTAACAAAAAATGAACCTTTTGCCTTTGTTTCTCTTAACTTTCTCCTTGCTAACCATGAATACTAACCATTAATACAAGAAGGCACAAGATGTTAGGAGAGGTCTTACATCAAGAAATAGAAGAAGTGGTTGATTTATGGCTAGAACTCACCTCTTTTATCTTCTAGATCCCTAGATTTGCCTTGCTCCTTCTCTCTTCTCTTTAGTTCTCTCCCCCCCCCCCCAACTTTGTCGAAATATGGGTAGCTATTGCCCTTAAGAAGACTTAATCCTATTGCTTATCACATGTGTTAATTCTATTATTTAATTCTAATTAATTCCTACCCTTTCCTTTTCTTTTCTTGTTTTCTTATTTTCATATTTCAAGACAAGATCTTAGCCCTTCATTTTGTTCTTCCACTCTTTCCCTTGAGATTATATTTTGTCTTCCCTCTTTATCCTTGATTTAGCCACAAATTATCATATTTCTTGAAATTTTGGATTTTTGGACAAAATTTTCATCCAACTTTAAATATTTACATCTAATTGTACAAATATCCAATTGGGGTGATTCAAAATCCCAAATGTCCCTCATTGAGGATAGTTTTAGAAAAAAAAAATACTTCCTTTGATCAATTGGAATCAGAACATTCCCAGAAAATTCATGTTTAAACATTGCTCCAGAAATCGAAATATTCCACTAGCAAATTTCAAAAATTTATATCTCTTAATATATACATCCAAATTACATCAATGACATCAAATTAAAGCTTGACATGTCTAGTTTTAGACTAGAAAGTTTCACAATTTTTGGACATCATTATCCTAGGTAAAAATGAGTCTTATTCCAACCTCAGTCGGAACATACTTTGACCATAATTCTTACACCAAAATTCATCATTTTATTTCATTTAATTTTTCATATTCTCAAGGAATAAAACTTGGGACGTTACATTTCCAAAAAATCAATGAATAGGAACTCGAGTCTTCTCATATGATCATATTTCCAGAAAACAGAGCATCGTAATGTAATTCAAAAGTCATTGTGTTAATATTATTGATACCCACTTTCTACTAACATCTATTAAAGTGTTCTTACATGATAAGTGTTAGATTAAAAGTGGAGTTTGGAAGAAAGAATTTCAAATTTATAAAAAAGCATTTTATGTATCAGAGCAATAAATGCAACCATTAATGTAGGCTACCAACTACCTAAGGAGTTGAAGAACACTATCTCTCTTATCACAACAGCTAGTTTTCTTTTTCAGAGAGGATGATTCTTCTTCTTTTATCATAATGGCAACACTTTGAGGTCTAACAGACATTCCAATAGTCACAATGAATACTTCCATAGTCACAACGGTCATGAACCTCTAACAAACTATAAAAGGAGAAGACATTTAAGATGCCCAACTAACAAAACTGAGTGCATTGAATATTGCCACTGTTTCATTAAGTGTCATATTAAATTACTTAGTCTTGTTGTTTTAGTGAGCATTAATGTTTATATGTCAACTCTGTAAGAGAGAATTAGTCATAAAGCTTGTTAAAAAATTTCTTGTGAGATACTCAAGGTATAAGGACCTTGAGTGGGGACTTGGATTGTATACTGTAGGGGGAGTAGCCTCTTAAGTGTTGGATTGATTATGTACTGAGGCATCAAGAGCCCATTGAAATCTTGAAAGATAGTGGTAACTTAGTGGAATACTGAGAAAATGGACGTAGGTCAAGGAGTTAGACCGAACCAATATAATCATCATGCTCAAATTTTGTGTTCAAAGGTTTAATTTTTTAAATCACCCAATTCATCCCTCTATTGGGTGAAACACTTGCCTCAACAAAGTGAAAATATGTCAGAGTAAATATTACTCATGATAAGCATGTTAAGACTTTTGGCAATGTGGTTTACCACATTAAGTCTTAGTATGAAAAGGCTGGAGGATGCAAGATCCATGAGCCAAACGAACTTAACTAAAGAGTAGGAGGATTCATCTTCCAAATTTAATTTTAAATGGACATGAAACCTATGAGGTAAACTTAATCCAGAGAAGGTCAATAATATTTTCTACAAAGATTTAAGGCCACACTTGTAATCCTTTAAGGGTTATAGAAGGAATAGACCATGTAAAACAATAGGAGTTTCATAAAAGCATATGACCATTGTGTTGGATGAAAAGTAAGGTAAAGAATCAAAAGATTGGAACTTGCACTGTAACTCTACAAGGTCATACCATCATGATTCACTCCATACAACTTTGAAATTGACACAAGCACATTTTTGTTATCGTTTTAGTTAAAGATCAATAGGATTATGACTCAAATCGAATGCTGATTTAGTATTTCCTTTGTTATCTTAGAAATAACATTATAAAAATTAATGCTTGTACAATGAAAGACAAGATAAAAATTTATGTCCACCACCATACTATCACCGTATCATGTAATTCATATTGCATGTTCTTAAGAATGAGATTGCAACACGGGATGTAGGTGAAAGATCCTTGGTTAACTATGGTGTGAGTCGCAAGAAGCAAAAATCCTTCCACAATCCCCTTAGGACTTAGATTTTATCATGAAGGTTTGATTTGACATCATATACTTTAGCGCTAAAGCTCCATGACCATGCATGATTCGGTAAAATGAGTTAAAACTAGAAAATTGATCAAGTTAAGAACGGTTTTGTTTAATAAAAAAAGGAAGATTCACTTCTAAATACACAAGTTGTGCTATTGCTTGAGGTTGACCTTTTACTAGTTCGCTAAGTAGCTTGTAAGTGCAAACACTATATGCATATAGGCCAATCTAAGTTCATCAAAATATTAACTTAAGAAAGATTAGATATGCCATGAGGAATCTGTGTGGGAGAATCTGGGGCATTTGAGGTGTAACATCCCAAATTTTAGAAACCAAATATACGTTGTAAATGGGACAAATGAAATGCAATAAAATAGTGAGTTTTGGTGGAAGTTTATGGAATAAGAGTGGTGACAGTTTTATTGTGCATCACATTTACCTAGGTTAATGATGTCCAAAAATTGTGAAACTTTCGAGTCTAAGAGTAGACATGTCAAGATTTAATTTGATATGTCATTTGTGTAATTTGGATGTATATGTTAGGAGTTCTATATTTTTGAAGTTTGACTAGAAAAACTGGCGAATTTTTGGGTAGTCTTCAATTGAGTAGGATACTTAATTGATATCCATCTAGAATGGTTATGACTATATTTTTCCCTAAAACTGGATTGGGTAAGGGTCACATAGCCTTTGAAATCATCTCAATTGGACATCTACATCATTAGTTATGAATTTCCAAAGATAAAAGGAAATTCTGTAGGCAATGGGTTCAATAAAAAGGGAAAATTAGGGAAAATGATAGTAAAATGGTGCTAGGCGAAAATTGAGGTTAAGAAGGTGATAAGAATGAGTTCCATATGGGTAAATATTGAATATAATGGTTAAAAGTGGTTCCAAGAATTATTTATGGGAAATAATTTGAAATTGAGTCTAAAAAGGATTTATTGTAAAATGAAATTACCATAATTAAAATGTAATGGCATAATTGTAATTTGTGGATCAAGTGAGGATAAAAAGGGAAGACTAAATATGATCTCAAGAGCATGATGGGAATGCCAAAATGAAATACTAAGATCTACTCTTCCAAAGAAAAATATCAAAAAGATAAAAGACAAAACATGTGGACAATAATTTATCTTGATTAATTAATTGAATTAGCAAATCTTTTAATTGTAAGAGGCAATATTAAGGGCATAATCTGCCCTCAATTTCGTGCAAGAGAGGCAGCAAAAGAGAGAGAGAGAGAGTTGGAGGAAGAGAGGAGGCAAGAACAAGAGCCAAGGTTCAAGAGGAGGCAAGGATTTTTGCTTTCTTGCCATGAATCCTCCAAGAAATATCTTCTAATCTCTTGTGTGTTATTGGAATCATGTGTAGCATGGAGAAAATCAAGAGAAACAAGGGCATAAGGTTCAATTTTGGTGAGCAAGAACAAGAAGACAAGAGGTAACTACCAAACTCTCGTCTTATTTGTTGATTATTGTTTCTTCTTGTTGATTTTGGTGGTTATAGTTTGTTGTGGCTGATTTCACCACTCGGGATGCACAAACCCTAAGAGGAGGTGCTGCCCAAATGTTGTTGGATCATGTAGAACAGTTAAATATGGTGTTAAAATATGAGTATAGAAAAGCTATGCACTAAAACTTGAATTTGATGGTTTGTTTATTTTTTAGAAACAGTTTGGTTGTGAGGTGTTTGTCGTTGGCCAAACTTAGTTTGAATCTTATCAAATTTTACGGACTTGACGGAAAAATTTAATTTGATTGGTATGTAGAACATAATTTTTAGACCAGTGGATCAAAATATATGATTTTGCAAAATTTGACTCTATTTCTAGAACCAAATCTAGAATAGTTAAGGTTTGGTAAATTTTTGGGCAATGTGTGACTACTTTCTCTAGAAAAATATTTTTAGTTGAAAGTAAAATTAAATAGGTTTACAATAGGGTTGGAATTAGTCAAATTGAAGTTTCCTAAAATTAATTATAATTTTTGAAAATTAGGTATTGACTTTGTAAGTTGTTCCATGGGATATTAATTGTGAGATGTTTCTTTCTGTCCAAATCACTTTCAATACGTACAAAATTTTTCAGAAATAAACAGGACCCCACAAGATTTAATTTAATGTGTAATTTGTAATAATTGAACAAGTACATTGGGAGATGCAAATTTTTAAAATTTGGTAATGATTCTAGAAAAAGTTCTATGATAGTAATAGGTAAAGATGAAATATGGAATGAACTATAGTAGAAACATTATTTCTGAAAAGTAAAATTACTAAGGGTCACATAGGGCTTTAAACCATCTAAATTGGAAGTTTTTAAAATTAGCTATAATTTTTTAAAATTGAATAAAAAAATCCTGTCAGCACCTAGTCTATGCAAATTTAATGGGCCTAGTGTAATCACATTAGTTATTTAATTGGGCTTAAACACTAACACAAATGACAACCCACTTGAGTAAATGGATTATACAAGTATTAGGCCAAATACATAACACTTAAAGAACAATATCATCGATTTATGGTGAGTGGAATCTGCACAAACTAATAAATTATGGTTATAAATAGGATTACATTATTGTTCGGGATTCTTTTTAAATGAGGTATTCCCCCATGCATTGCACAAGCCATTGGTTTTTGCATAGTGTTTATTTTTTAAGAAACTAAAAATCATTTGGGTAAAGACATGTAAATTTTCAAACATTTGCCTTATGTGTTGGATACTAATTTTTGTTAGGTTATGCTTTGTTGTGGTTTTTAAAATTACAAATATAGTTCCAGTATTTGGAGCATGAAGGAGATGAGAAGAAGCATTTCATTTCTTTAGGTGTTGTGGTCCAAATCTTTTCTTATTATTAATTAGAAGCCCTTTAATTCTTTAGCTATATTTGCTTTTGTTTCCACTTTAAGGGTTAACATTAAACTTTAATTTGGAACTGATTTTTTTTTTTTTTGCGAAGACCCCATTTTTTTGTCTATAAAATCAGAATGTCCCGCCCCAACAACACCCATCTTTATTTTATTTTTATTTTGTTCACCCCAAGTCATTTGGCTGTTTGCCTATTGTTTTTTGTTTTAATTTTGTATGTGTTTGTTTTGAACTCGTCATGTCAATTCCCAAAAGTTGCCATTGTGTCAAATAAAATACCCTTTATTTTCTTCACGTAAAGCCAGTATTGATCACATATGGCCAAATCACCAACAGAGGTTACAAAGCTAAAGCATGGCAGTTGAAAAACAATATAGAGCATTCCCCAGTTGAATGTGACACCTTATTATGTACATTTAATCTGTGATGAAATGTTATTTCCCTATACTTATGAAGACTATTTTGGAACATTAAGTAACTCCTTGAAAATAATAACTGCAATAATCTATATAGTAAGGGGGTGATGCGTGGCAGATAATTCCCAAAGGCTCTCATTTTCAACATCCTCCTCTATTTTAAGTTTACTCCCCAAGACGGGAGGCCGCATTTTGCCCCATACAATCAAATCAAATCATCACTTGACGCTGTCGTGCTATATGTAGTTAACGTAAGTACTTAACACATTTATTACACGTAATTAATTAATTTTTTAAAATTATTTATCTATCTCCTATATTTATAATCGAAGACAGACAATACCACCATTTGTTCACTCCGTGGAATGTTTAGCCCTATCAAAGAGTGTTTTTACAAAGGATAAAAAAAAACAGGGGATGAAAGTGATTGTGGATAGGAAGATGGATTAAATAGGAAGCAAGAAGCACAGCCAAGTGATGTGAGTACTGAGTACGCACCATTGGCTGCAGAGAAACGCTTACTTCCTCATGTTGTTCATAAAATGCTACTTCATTGGTTGCTTTTTTAAGAAAGAAAGGAAGAGATATGGAAATAATAAGGAGGGCCCACACGGTTTTTAAAAAGTAACACAATCCCTCACTGGTTCACACAACAACCACATTGAAGACTAAACATGGCATACGAAAGGTGTAAGAAACTCAGCTGGGAAAATTCAAAGGACGATCCTAAGTATTTATTTGGGGTTTCACGGGGAAATTCTAAGGATAAAACTAAGTATTTAGATAGTTGCACTACTTTTGGATGGATCCAAGTGAATTTTAAAAAAATAGGGAGTGAATAAAAATGGGGTTACAAATTGTTTTTATTTAATGGAACAAATAAATATGGGGTTACAATTTGTTTAACTAAATGGAGAAAATGCACATACAAATATTTCAACGGTATCTACCAACGAGCCCACATCCCTTTGGTGGAAGCCAAGCATACTACATTGGTAATGCCTAAAGCTAGGGCCCTCTAATAAGGGGCTGTTTGGTATGAGAGACTCAAAGGGGAGGGGAAGGGAGGAAAAATTTTTAGGAGTTGAATTTAAAAGTTTTGGAGAAGTGGGATTAAAAGTCTTTCATTAGCTTTTCTTACTACTTTATTTTGCATTTTATTTTTATTAAAATTCTATAACCCTAATTCTCCAATTTTGTAAAATACAACACACAAGAATTTCCACACACCCCCCCCCCCCCAAATTTCCCTCATGCCAAATAGATCCTAACCTTAGATGGAGAGAAAATCAGGAACAAAGAAAATTTTTAAACAGTAATTTTTTTACTACTTATGAAAATTTTTTAGCCTAACATTCACTTTCTCCCCACTTTTCTTTTCAATAGATAAAGTAGAAAGCAGATGGAACTAGATACAGATAAATACTAACGGGTAAAAAAAGCAAGGTTGGGTATGGCGAGGCAGAGTGCGCACAAATTAACAAGTGATGGTTCTAAATAAGACCGTTAAGTATTCTTCATAAATACTTTACTGTCCAATACACTATCGTTATATATGGCTTTCATATTTTATTTTTCCTAAAAAAATCATAATTGATAAATATTTATTAAAAACTGTCAAATAAAGTATATCACATATACAAAGGAGTGAAAAGAAGTATTAATCTATTGTATAACAACACTACAAATCCAGAAGGGAGACCAAATGTTTTGCGACAAAACAGTAAAAAGTTATTATATGAGTGGAACATACGATAATATAAAAGTTATACAACAATTACATTTCATTCTCTCAATGGCTGCGGTGAAGGGCTATTTTACGCATATATACTACCTAATCACGAGTTATCGTTGGGGCTCATTTCAAAATATGTCAATTGCAATTGAAGTAAGAATTGTTCTCTTAACTGTAACTATGATAGAATGCGCGTACTTGTTTTCTTTACCGTATAAAAGATGAGAAAATGCGCGTGCCTCTTCCTATGTTCTCTCTCTCTATGTGTAAAGCCAAACTCAGGCCGTCTTCTAATCACCATGCCCGACTCAGACTATATAGCAAACCAAACAGCAGACCTAATTAGAGAGAGAGGGGGGGTGTTTAGAGTAAATTTGTGGGAACAAGAAGTGCTTGAATAGTCAAGATGTGGCAGCAAATACAGTTCCTCTACCGGAATATTACCTTCTCTAGGAGCTCGAAGAAACCGCTGGTACAACCTTCCATCTTCTATTATCTCACCCAGAGACCCTTTCCTTCTTTCACCTTCGAATTCACATTTCCATTTTTCCTCTCTTTCTCTCTCTTTGTGATTTACTATCTTCCTCGCTGTTGTCTTTTCAGATTTTTTTAATAGATTTTCTTGCCTTACATAGATTGGGGCATGCTTGCTTTTTCTTCTTATTTTATTGTTCAAAGTTTTGACAACTATTATGAGTAAAATATAAATAATCCCTTTGACTCATTTATATATAATCCTCTCATTTTTAGAAGTATTAAAACCAACAATTTAAACTTTCTTATTAAACAACTATTAAATCTAACCGAGTATATGCTATGCTATATTAGTTTGGATAACTCGGAAAATTTACATCGAATTTTTAATATTTAATTAATTAAACACATAACAACATGAATAACCACATAATTTAGTGTTCATGTCATAATCACCCTAATCTAATCGTAATCATAGTATCTTAGATTTATACTTTTAAGATAGATACAATATGAATAAATATTAATATAGGATATAATATCGGTATCAAATATCAACAAGATTTATTTTATTTAGTCTTAAGGAACTCTTTGGCGGTTTTAGACGTGGAAGCAACAACACAAGGGATTCACCCAAGTAAAGGTTGGATGATTGAATTATAACTAGTGGAGAGATCATGAAGAGCTCGATGAAATAACGGTATACAGTAAGGTGGAAGTGGCCAATGAGAGGTAGCAACAATGAGGCCTTGTAGAAATTAAAGGTGGAAGAAGATAATGGAGCTAGGATGTGTAAAGCTAACATTTTGAAGGGACTAGGCCGCTATCCAGGATATGGCAGACTTTTTAGGTGATTCTGGTGATATACACCGCATGGGTAATCGCCTTTTGAGTTCGGCTTTCTTAAGGAACCTGTGAGACCACTCTCCATTGCAGACAACGTTGTCAATGGATTCTTCGCAATCGACATAATTCTCACCTTCTTCGTTGCTTATCTCTGACAAAGCCTCCTACTTATTAGTGGATAGCCACAGAAAAATTGCCTTTAAATATGTAAGTTCTTGGTTTGTCTTTGATGTCTTGTTACCATCCCTTCATTCAGAACTCGCGTGTAAAATCTTTCCTTCTCCTTTTAAAACCTATGGATTCTTCAACTTGCCTCGCCTCTGGCTTCTCCGAAGAGTCAGTGCTCTGTTTTCTAGGTACATGATACGAATCTTATTCATTTATTTATTTTTCAGGTCATTGACCTTTATATTAAGTTTTGGTTTCAATCTCAAGTCTTTATTATGCTTTTGATCTGATTGGAGAAGGACAAGAGCTATAACTATTTCTGGGTTCGTTGCCTTAAGCTTATATGTGTAAGTTTCTAAACATGGATTTGCATTTGACAGTGTTATTATTGATGTTCAGAGATTGAATTTACAATTTATGTGTGTGTCTGTTGGAGATAGGAAACCGAATGGAATATTGAATGAGGCATAAAACTAGTTAAATTTATTAATGAATAATTCAAGCCTAATATAGGCATAGTGACCAAAAAATAGTATCTTGGAAAGGATAGAACAAAGAGAATATAGGAAGAGCTATACGAATGAGATAGAAATATGAGAGGAGAAGGAAATAACAAAATAATAAAAAAAAAAAAAAATTTTAAAACTAAATCCTAAATTAAAATTCAAATTTAAATCATAGGATACTAGATATTAGAGCTATTAATAATGGCTAGCTCGGTCCTAAAGGGTTGGCCCCTTGAAGGGTCAGGGTTTAAAAGGGCAGGGCTCGAAAAGCTCAAATACTATAAAATCATTTAATTATTGAAGAACAACCTTTGGACATGAGGGCTTAGAGCCAGTCCTTGGGCTTTCATGCCATTTAGTGAGGTTTAATATTTTTTTATAATTTTTTGCTAAATTAAAAAATCAAACAAGTCTCAAAATTTTGAATTCAATAATAAGTATTAGTAAAATGATTTGAAATGTTACGTATCTTTATTTTTTTGACACAATATATATATATACATCTTTGTATGTATACAGATAATTATTTATTATCATGGTATAAATAATTTATAAATCTGAAAAATTTTATTAAAAAAAATATTATGGGCTTAAAAGGGCTAGCACTCGGCCTTAAGGGCCGGCTCTTTTGTTTTCGGGTTTAAAGGGTGTAACATCTTGGAATTTTTGTAGCCCAAAAAGGCGTATTTTAGCCAAAATGGTGTTTTTCAGCCAAACCAAGGGTCGTACCCTGATATTTTTCAAGGCTTAGATAAGATATTCCGGATGAACCAAGGGACTTAATCTGTACAAGACTGAGAGATCTCACAATAATTAAAGTGAAACTTGGGGAGGGACCTTTATGCCAAAAGAGAAAATTCCGCAAAGTGTCTGGACAAAATACAGATAGGTCTTAGAGCCCTAAAAATTGCCATAAAATCCCAGAAAATAGTAGGGGGCATCCAAAACAGTATGACACAATCAAAATGTCATTTCGAGGTCCAATGAATTTATTATGAATTTTTGAATATTTTCAAAAATATTTGGCCGGACTGGGTTTTGCCCAACCCTTATATTTATCAGATATATTGTGTCACACCTTCCTTTTATACCCTTTACCTTGCCATATTAGAGCTATTGGAATTACTAGTTATGACTTTAATTTGGGAAAATAAGGGGAAAACATTTTCTTTTCTCGGGTTATTATTCATTTGTCTTTAATTTCAACCAATTTTAAAAAATCATAACTAATTCTAGAAAAATCAAAACGTGGTAATTCTAAGTTCGTTGAAAATCTCTTTCATTTCTCTTTAAGGAAAAAATAATCTCATACATTGATCACATGGGAGTGAACGTGTACAGGCCCTCAAAGTTGCAGTGTTGATATGGTCATTTTGACACTATTCATTTGGTCATTTTCCAATTTTCCATGAGTTTTGGCCCAACTTTGGGAAGGCATAACTTTCTCTATAAAACTCCAAATGATATGATCTACCACTCCATTTGCAGCTAAAAATACCCTCCATTAGCATGCAAAGGCTCGTAGTCAAACTCAATCATTTTCTAAAAATATAGCTAACCCAAGTTTAAGCATAACATAGCCAAAAACCAAGTGTCATAATGCCATAATTACATTGACATGCTAATTTTCCCTTTTCTCACACCGTTCATGCAACTCGGACAACATAACAGCTATGTAAAAGCACATCCTCATTATTACAAAATGAACAGTAGCTTACAGTACCAGTCCAGGAATCCAGTATCACAACATATACATAAATACAATCATCCAGAAGCAGTTAATGGAAACAAATTATACAAGCTCTATCCTTTTCTATTCCTTGCTTCCTGATGTTCCGCCACCTACATTGTAGAGAGGGTAAGGTTTCTAGGGAAACCTCAATAGCATAACAGTAACCAATAACAGTATAATGCAATGCAAGTCATGCACTATGCAATGCTCATATCTACTCATCCAGTGCCTTCTCTCTTAGCACTCATCATGTATAAGGAGTATGCACATGACTCTACCTCTATCACATTGCCAAGGCACATAAACAAGAAGTCATACATCTCATACCCATGCATGCTTGCTCAACCACAACACAGTAACACAAGCTAAAGCACATAGCAGACAAGCAAAACAATTATAAGTTAAGGTTAGAAGTTCTAGCTACCAATTACTGTTGGACAATGCAAGTACTTCTTTCCACTTTTAGAGATACTGGAGGACTCCTCTGCTATGCCTAAATATAACACAATGTTAAGGTATCAATGTATGCTACTAGTACTTGACCAAAGACCCTTTCCCCTTACATAAAGGGTTCGAATTACACTTGTACTTTAACTTATTTCAGAGGCCAATCCTACACAATTTATGCCTCTGAATCCCTTTATGTCGTTTAATTTATCAAACTCACAGTCCCCCTATCAAAACCCATTGGCAAAACACCCTTCCTATTAATGGGTTCTTGGTGATTTCATCGATTCACAAGTGTTCATTCTGAAAGAGCAAGCGAATCACCCAAGAGGGGGGGTGAATTGGGTGTTTGAAAAATTTTCACTTAAAACTCAAGAACAAAAGAATTTATATTGGTTCGGTCAAATTCCCGACCTACGTCTAGTTCTCAGCTACCACTAAGTTCAACTATTTCCCAATATTAACACGGGCTCTTGGTGCCTCAGTATAGACTCGATTGACTCTTAAGGATCACTCCCCCTTGCAAAGCTCAATCCAAGTCCCCTACTCAAGGTTCCCAACCAAC
>JBAGKO010024057.1:0-10960 GCA_037177275.1 Acacia concinna | reverse complement strand
GAAATTTATATAAAAGAGTTTTGTGAAGACCAAATAAGTAATTACAAATAAGGAGAGGAAATTGACCCTTTTTACCCATAAAACAGTAAAATGTAATGCATGAATATATGTGATCTCAAAAGCTATAAGTACATGCATAATGAGGGTAAAAGTATTGCAAATCATTAGAAAACACTTAAGAAAACTATATAAAGATAAGGTTCTATCACTGACACCATACTCTCTTTACAAGTCTCATCTTATTTCATTTGGAGCTTTATCTACGGTAGACCTCAACTCATCCACTATAACTGCTTATGTGAGTGTACACCTCTTATTGTAAGGGACAACTAAGTTGTCTTGGGTATAATGAATGTGTTCACTCTAAAATTTTCTGACTAATATGGAATGAATTCTTTTTATCAATGTTGTATGCTGTTATATTTCATGGACAACCATCCATCTTCACAATAATTTTATCCTTGTCATTCTTCACAAATTGATAACCAAACTTGTGAGCAAGGCTATATTTGTACAATGCTTGTCTAAATTCCACAGCATCACGAAATGTCTGGCCCCTACCGAAAAATACTTCCTTCCACTTTGAAAAATTCATGACTAGTATGGTGCTAGCAAACTTTCAATGGCTAAACTTTCTGTGTTGAAGTCTCTTTGAGAACTTAGTGGCTCTATTGGTGTTGAAATACTTTCTATGGGTGAAGGCAAGTTTTCTGTCTCATAATCCCATATAGTAGGGGTTAGGGACCTTTGAGAATAAGTTTTAACAAAATGATCTATCCTGCAATCACAACAAATTCAATAAGTAACAAGTTAAATTTATTTAAAAATACTAAAAATTTTCAGTTTATAAACACAACATTTAATTGAATGTCATTGAAGATAATTAACATCTTACTCCTTTAGACTGTCTAGTTGTGCTACTTCATTCAAGCCTCTCCTATTTTTGTAAACATACACATGACCACTAGTGTTGTTATAGTTAATTAGTTGGCCAACTCCAACATCATCCACAAGATCAAGTGCTATATCCTATGCAAAACTAACTATATACTTCATGTTGAATACATAATTAACATGCCACACATCTGTTGCTACCTATCTTTTCATTTCTTCATATCTCATCCCTTTTGTTACCAACCTCCTACTTACAATATCACCCTCATATACTTTTTTCCATCTAAGGTCTTCACATAATCCCTTCCAACATGAAAGATGCAAAATAGTTGTTTTCTTAAACTGCTTGTCATATCTCTTGTTAAGTATCATTAATATGTAAACGCCAACCACTTAATAATTTAATTGCATGGCAAAAAAACATAGCAATTTGTCACATCCCACTTTTTGGGCCTTTACTATACATCAAAGCGGCCTTTAGAACCACTTATTATGTTCGTATATCATAAAACGGAGAGGAAAATTTTTTCAAAATACATTAGTGATAAATGATTTTTCATTAATGAATAGAGGCATACAAACCAAAATCGAGTGTATCAATATTAAAAAACACATATACATACAACCCAAAAATAATAACAGGAAGCCTAACAAAACTATAATCAATCATTACCTTTGCTTCTTGATCCTTTACCTGCATTGTGGAGAGTGTAAAGTTTTTGGGAAAACCTCAATAGCAGAATCTAAAACCAGTAATAGTATAATGCAATGCATGTCATGCTATTATATAATGCCCAATTACTCCTCAGTGCCCTCTCTCTCGGCACTTATCATGTAATAAGCATGCACGTGACTCTACCTCTATCACATAGCCAAGGCATATAAACAGAGAGTCATCCCAAACACATATCATGCTAGCTCAATATACTACAGTAAACAAGCATATAACACAAGCAACAAACAAGCAAGCACTATAAGTTAAGGTCTAGATATTCTCGCTACCATATACTCCTACACCGTGCAGGTGTTTGTCCTTGTCTCTTGGTGTATGCGTTTGATTCTCCATTGTCGCACTACTGGATCACTGTTGGACAGTGGTTTGTTGCTATGTAATGCCTACACAAACCACAGTGTAAGTATTACTATATACCTCTATCAGTATACTACAGCCATTCCCCTCCTGTGCCCCTAGGATCCTGGTTCCCTACTACATGGACTGTCCTTCCCCTTCTTGTACCCCTCTACAGTCCACCCTATATAGTCCACCGAGCCCAGGTCCCTATGTTGGCTCGTCCTCGCTGTCTGGCTGAGTAGTTGGGCGACATCTCCCTTTAGACATGCCTAATAGACCTCCCGAGGGCAGCATCTCCCCCTTAGAAATCCTACCTCAGTCTGGGACAATTGGATAGAACCTCCCCCTAGCTACTCTAATAACTGTTAAAAATAAAGGAATTAAAAAAAAGGAGAGAACTGGAACTTACTTAGATTGAAGGTCGAGTTGGGACCGCTTGAATTTCCACTGAAAAAGGCTTACTTTAAGAGAGGGTAGGAGAGCTCTAAGAGGAGAGGGATCATGGTTTGAAGAGAGTGAAGGGGAGGGAGGGTCTATTTATAGTTGAAGAGGAGGGTCAAAATGCAAATATTTATTAGGTCTTTGGTGTAATTTTTCCAAAAACTTTTCTCCTTTATTGACATGTGTCCCTTTCTACATTTTTATTTATTCCACATGACAAAAACATGCCTTCTCCTCCAAGAAGAGTTGGGCCACGTCTAGGTGGGCATAGGGGCCTTTCTAGCCTACTTTCGTCTGACAATTTCCTCCCAATCGAAGCAAAAATCGGAAAATTTTAGAAAATTTTTTGATTGTCCAAAAATTCACCAAAATTATCTAAAACTACTAGAAGGCTACCATTAAAATTTCAAAATTTTTGGACATCTAGAACTCCTAGAAATAATTTCTCCAAAAATTCATTTTTCTGTCGATTAGCCGATTTCAGCTACTTAAACTGATATCTCTAGACTTTTTTCAAGCCTCCAACCAACTTTATAAATCCTCCAAAATAACAAACTAATTTTCCTAAGTCCCTTTCCAGAACATTGAGGTCCCTAAATATCTGCTATGGCTAAAGACTCGGTCTAGCCAAAATATTTACAGATCTCATAAATTTTCTTCAGACCTTCAAAAATTATTTTGATTGCTCTATATTGTTTTGGATGTCACATACTATGTGCAAGACCATTATGGGAGTTTTCGGGGACTCGGACTTGCCCACATTTTTACCCAAATTTTTGCAAAACTTTTCCTCTTTATACATAGGTCCTTCCTCAAGTCTCACTATTAATGTTATGAGATCTCTCAATCCTCTACAGACTAAGGCCCTCTACTCATCCAGAATACCTCATCTAGCCTCAAAAAATGTCAAGGCACGCCACTTGGTCTACCCCAAAAGTACTATTTTGGCCTAAAATATCCTTTTTCGGCCCACAAAAGTTTTAGGATGTTACACAATTCAATATCTATGATTTCCAAATGTTTAACTAATCATAAACAAGTATAAGTGTTATTTGAACAAGATTAAATTTTGGTTTGACAGACCAAAAAAAACTTCAAGATGTGTGATTTATAAGTGTTTAACTGATCATAAACAATTGCAAGTGTTATTTGAACAAGATAAAGTTTTGCTTTGACAAACAAATAAAACAACTCCAGGCTTTCCTATTTTCAAGTATTTAACTAGTCATAAACAAGTGCAAGTGTTATATGAACCATATTAAGTCTTGGTTTGACAAACAAATTCAACAACTTCAAGATGTCTTATTTTCAATTGTTGAACTCATCATAAACAAGTGCAAGAGTTATCTGAACAAGATAAAGTTTTGCTTTGACAAACAAATAAAACAACTATTGGATGTTGGATTTTCAAGTGTTTAACTTATCATAAATAAGTGAAAGTGTTATCTGAACAAAATATTTTTGCTTTGACAAAACAAATAAAACAACTTAAGGATTTCTTATTTTCAAGTATTTAACTCTTTATAAACAAGTGCAAGTGTTATCTAAACAAGATAAAGTTTTGCTTTGATAAACAAATAAAACAACTTCAGGATTTCCTATTTTCAAGTGTTTAACTCATTATAAACAAGTGCAAAGTGTTATCTTAACCATGTTAAGTTTTGGTTTGACAAACAATCAAACAACTTCAATCCCAAAACTTACCACACTACTTGCATGAGTCAACTACAAGGAGAATCCAACTTCAACAATCACCCCTGCTGACTTACAAAAGAGCTCGATTTGAAATGGAAAGAAGATACCCAAAAAGGACTCACCATATAACTTCCAATAGAGAGAAGAAAGACTCACAACATTTCATAGTAGATCCATGCTTGGACTGTATTCCCTTCATCATGTGTTTACCCTCCCTCCATTTGAGGTTTGGTGTTGAAATGGATGCTCTCATCTCTACTTCAGTTTTTTTTTTGTGCGTATGTGTAAGGGAGAGTTTTTGTGATTTTTTGAATAGTGAGCTGAGTTGTTTCCTTCCATATACTTAGTCATTTAAGTTTTTTCCCCATCTTCTGACAAGGACATTAAGGTCTTTTGCCTTCCAAAATTAATTTCAAATCACACCTTTGGGACTGAAGTGAGAATCCAAAATGTTTTGGGACTTATTTGATATTAATTGTCATCTGTGGTCATTGGCTGAAATTCTCCCTAGAAAGAAGTCACTTGTTAGAAAGAGCCACTGAAAAAAAAATCCAATTGTGGCTTATAAGAGTGTTAGCTTCTGATTATTGAACACCAGCTACACTCCCCTCTCTCTCTTAGCTCGAAGATCACCAGCGACACCCCCTAACTCTATCCTGTCAAAAAAACTAGATATGAGCGTTAATGAACAATTGCTTCTCTCCCCAAGGTCACCAATAAAGATGAAGGAGTAGAGGAAATCAACGCTCTTCTTTTTTTTCCCTACTGATTTTTGCTCAGTCCGTTTAGAACTCCCCAAGGAAGACAATTGATGAACAGTATTACCGTTGCCACCCCCTTTACTATGGAACTTATCCTCCTATAATGGTAAAAATTTTCCCTTTTGTCATATCCAAAATGACATCAAATCTTTTACTGCAAGGGAAAAATTGATAAAACTAAAAAATGGAAATAATAATGATAATAATTATGATTATAAGGCTGAAATTTTTATTATTATTTTAATGACAATAATAATGATAAAATATCACTAAGGAAGATACTTATCATCAATTTCAAGAAGGACCTCATCTAATACTAGTTTAACTCTAATGAATAGTCTTTTTGATACAATTAGAGACCATCTAATTAGGGATATATAGGTTATCTAATTATAAATGAACAATTATTTTGATCACTGTACTATTATTTTCTTCCCCAAAATTAATAGGGAGAACATGGAAAGAAAATTCTTTCTCTCCATATATTAAATCATTATTATTATTTCAAATACATGACAACATTTTTCTTTCCAAAATATAACTTTAAAAAAATTTATCATAAGTCACTTTTCTATTTATCTCATCCAAACACAAGTGACTTATGAAAATAAATCACTTATGCTACCCTCATCCAAACACAATTTAACTTCTGATAAGTTACTTCTAATAAGCTATTTATAAAAAATAAGTTACTTATTCCATAGCTTATCCAAACGGCCTCTTAAAGAACCTATTTGAGCGTTTCAAGTTTTGCCAACTATTGGCACCTTTTCATTTATTATGTTTGGTTTTAAGTAGTATTAAATCACCAAGCAGTGAAAGGGATTAGTTTTCCACAACGTGGTAAATCAAGATTTGAATCCCCATTAAAAAAGTGCTAACACTTAGTTCTCAACGGTACCTTAAACAAGATTACCCCTTATAAAAGGATACATATGTCTAAAAAAAATAGTATAAAATCTAATTATGAAATCTTAAGAACAAGGGGAGGTAGTACATTTAATCACATCTTTTACACTCAATACAAATAATAATGAGGTATTTTCCCCGTGCTTTGCACAAACCAATGGACTCTACCTGACATTTTTCATAGAAGAAATATCACTTTAGTAAGAAGATACAACTTTACAACCCTTGACTTTTTTTTGTTAGATGCTTATTTTTGGAGAGGTTTTGCATTGTTTTGGTTCTTATGATGCCCAAAGGAGTTGTAGTAGTAGTAGCAAGTTGTTGAAGAATCAATGGATTGTCATCATTGTAGTGTTTATAAATTTTTTTTTATCGTGATAAACGTTCAAGGTTAATTTGATGCATTTGTATCCAACCAAGGGTTTTTGTTTATAAAATTCGCAACTATGATAGATATATCATCTTTTATTTTATGTCCATTAAGAGAAGCTCGACAATATATGGTAAATATTTTACCAATACCAGAGCGAGTAAGACTATAACCCTATCATCCTAATTCGTCATATGAACTATTGTTCTGTTTGCTGTTGTTGTTGGGTTTTTTGTTATTTTGCCACATGTATGTGATGGTGCATGTGCTAATTCATTTAATGAAGCCACCAAATTTGTTCAGAAGTAGGATTCCTCAGTCTCAGCCCCTTCTACATTATGGCCTAACAGATATTAATGTTGGGTCTCCAAATGCAACAAAAGGATTGAGGGTGACCCTTGTCATTAAGAATTATTAAATATAATCTTAAAAATGCATAGTCATGATATATTAAGATTATGAGTAGTTATACTTAATATCCAACAATGTATGCCATATTAAAGTATTTCAGGCATACATTTTTTTAAGCTTTTTTTTTAACAATGAAGCATGAAAATCAAGACATCCATATTTATAAAACAAAATTAAATATTTCAAACTTCTATAATATAACTTTGAATTTCATTAAGAATAAATAAATTGATTTTTAAGAAAAACAACAATGACTAAATGATAATAATTCCTATATTAAGATTGTGAGCAATTATACTTATTAGGATATAGTGTATGCCATATCATAGTATTTATTGAATAGGTTTTGTGTAAAAAAATCAAATAGGCCTCATTTAGAAAATGGATTTGCATCACATTAAGTTTAAATTGCGTTGTTGTGCTTTTTTACAAATAAAATCATTAAAATTTTAGAGTGCGAGCTACTCTATTTATAGGATGTGAAAATGTAATGCATTTTATGTAAAACCTAATTATCAAAAGGAAAAAAAGGTTAAAAGCCATTGGAATTGAAAATGTGGAACTCCTAAAAGTATTGTTAGGGGGCATTACTACAACAATGAAAATTGACAAGTCTACTAAATGGACCAAACATAATACCAACAATGTTAATTCTTTGTTGTCAATTTTCTTTCTTTATCTTCTTGATGTTTCTCATTGGGCTATGTTTTATTGGCATGCTGTCAATCAAATTGATATCTACACTATTACAGGCAGTGGCCCATGCAAGATTGCTTTGCTTGAATATGTGAGCTTCTTGACTAAAAAGCTGTAAAATAGGGATGCCAACCTCCTCTTCAGTTCTGTCGCTCTGGGCCTCTTGTAAAAGAATTAAAGTAGATATAATCAATCTAATAAGTGTTTATATGACAATGTAGGATGAAGTGCAAGGTCGAAATACGAATATTGTTATCATAATATGCAAACCGGGCTAACATATGTGATTTTGCGATAAATTAGATCACTGTCAAGCTATTGAATGGATATTCAATGCTATACTATTGGACTAGTTTGATGAAAAATTCCCTCCATTCACAATCACTCTGCTCACTGGAAAAGAGTGAGGCTTCCCTTTTTATTATAAAAGAGAGTGGATCAATTAGAGGTAATGGATTCTAGTGGTGCATATTATTGTGAAATTGGTAAACAACTCAAAGTTAGGAAGTTAGTTATATAACATCCAATTTTCAATTAGTATGTGAAAAATGACTTTCAAATATTGGTACCGATAAGTTTTTCATTATATTTTTGGTGGTGCAATTGGCAACATTTTTTAAGGGAACAAAGTTTAATACTTCATTAAGGATTGTGAAATCTTCTTGCTCGAAATGTGGCATTGTGAGATCTGATCTTCCAAGAGTATGTTGTCACTTTATATTAGATATTGTTTTCCAGCACCTCATAATTTTCTACATGGTATAGTTCTCCCTCCTTAATCTCTTTTATGTCATGTTCCAATAATATATATTGTGTTGCAAAACCCTCGATATGTGTGCCTGCAAATATTACAAAAGTTACCATTAATAATAGTGTGTTAAGGACCAAAAGGAATGGTAGAAAGGCACTATGTATGTACTTACTCATATGCCAAATGATGCCAACCTCATGAGGAACATATAGTGGGGTGTTCTTATAGGAAAATTTTTTTGTAAGAACACATGTGATAATAACCCATATGTTATTATGGTCATCAATTTCACAAATTTTAATATGGGCAATAGTGGTCATTTTGTAATGTAGAAGGTTCATGTGACAATGCAAATATGTAATCTATAATGTTGTTTCAGCTAGAATTAAATAAATGAGTAGGGAGTGTGGTTGGTTATGATCAAATATGCAAATGTAGCCATTTATAAGGAATTGCATGTAAGTATAATAATAATCAAATTTAATTTGAATTAATTAGTATTAAATGGAAATTTTTCTAAGGAATGCAAAAGGTGTAACTTGGAGCATGTAAAGGGTATTTGGGTTGCATGATGCTACATTGTATGAGCACGTGAAAGGTACATCTCAGGGAATGTGGCTACATTTGGCATTGATTGGCTCTAATGGTTAATAGTTTGAAGTGTAGGGGTTTTGGGGTTAAAAATAATTAGAGGATTACATATTTTTTAATTTATATAAAAAATAAATTAACAATAAAAGAGGAGATACATTAGCGGTGTTGGCCATTAACATCCAAACCCAATTAACAACAAAGAAGGAGTAGCATATTCGAGTAAGAAAGTAAGAGATTTCCTTGATCTTATGATGTGGGCCTTTTTTTGTTGAAATATTGACATTTAAATTCCAACAATAATGTTTTGGTAGAAATATAACACATGAATAAAAAGGAATAATATCCATCATGAATATATAATTAACTTTAAGAGGAAAATCAAATTTTGTAAACATAATTAAAAGTTAAGTGATTTTTCATTTTCTGATCAATTTATAATTAACACTCAAGTGGCTTTATTTTTTGCAAGCATACGAAAGGTATGTAGTTTAGTAGTAAATGTACTTACTTCATATTAGCATTTACTATTTAATAGATAATATTTAAGCGTCTCTTCATTTTCCAAATGATTAACAATTAACAGTCAAATAGTTTTTATCCTCCCAAGTAGGGTTGCTTAAAGACCAAACTAGACTGGGTTTATACTCAACACGTGGTCTGGTCTGAAATATCTTCAGCCCAGACTTTACTATCTGAGGTCTGGCCCATTCCAAGAGAATCCCAATGGTAGACTAGACCGGGTTTGGTCTCCCAAATTGGAGACTGGTCTACCAAACCAGATTTTTTCCCACCTTAAAATCTAGAAGGGTTTCAATCAGCCCAAAGAAGAAAAGCAAGTAGAGAAAAAGCACATGCAAGTCTCAGAATCAGATATGGATCTTGTCATCAAAAGAGCATTCTTCAAAGGAATTCACTCATTCATCCACCAAATCCCTCCCCTTTCACCACCTTCTCTTCAAATTCTCTCTCCCCATTAGAAGACAACCTTCAATGAATGGTTGGACTCGGCCTCCAACACTACAAAGCTTTACAAATATTCAATGTCAGATGAACCCATCTCAACTAAAATTTGTATGATGAGTTGGTGGTAGAGAAGAGATGAGCAGCGGCGCAAGGAATGAGGAATGAAAAATGGCGGAGAAGACAATAAGGAGGTGAAAGGGGTAAGGAAATAAAAAAAATAAAGATATAAAGGAGGTGAGATCCGAGGGAGGCGTTTTGTCCCAAAAATAAAGATATGAAGGAGGTGAGATTGTGATCGATGTGAGGTGGAGTAGGTCATGTGAGTGAGAAGTGTGTGTGGGTCATGTGGGCTTTTTTTTAAAAAAAATAATAATTGTAGAGTTAAGTGTAAGCCCACTCAATTTTTTTTAATAAATAAAATATAAATAATTTAGGTTAGACTAGACTAGACCAGGTGGACTGAACACCTGGTCTTGAACCCAGTCTAGCCCGATCAATTAGCCTGGTTTGATCTGGCACTGTTGTGTTATAAGGTTGTTTTTCACAGGACAGGACAGGACCGGACCGGACCAGGCTCATCCCTACTCCCAAGCTATCTTTCTATAGTTTATTAAAAAAATTAATATTTCTTAAAAAATATTTTAGTTTATCTAAAACTTGAATATATAATGTCCTCTTTTTTGTTTTTTGGCGCGCTTTAGTCAATTTCAGGAGGTGGTTTTTTCACTAATACTATAAGTTTTTAAGTGGACTTTCATTTTTTGATCAATTTATAATTGACATTCAAATGACTACATGAGTGTTAAAAGCATTTACTTCATATTAACATTTAATACTTCATAGATAATATTCAAGTTTCTTTTTATATTCCAAATAATTCACAATTAACATTGAAGGTATAGGGGAACAATATACAAGGTCAATATATAGTTAACTTTAATAGGAAAATCAAATTTTGTCAACATAATTAAATAGTTTACTAAAAAAGTTTATACGTTTTAAAAAAATATTTAGTTTATCTAAAATCTTGAATAGATAATGTCCTTTTTTTTTTTGCACACTTTGGTCAGTTTTGGAAGGTGGCTCTTTCACTAATTCACAAGGTACAAAAAACCGGACCGGTCAAAGAACCGATCACGGTATGGGTTCAAAGTTCAACTGGATTGAACTAGGAGTTGAACCGGCCATTGAATCGGGTATATTAAAATATTATAATTTAGATGTTATTACTAAATACCCAAGCGACATGCTGATAAATCACTACTTTATGTGAATTATTAAATTTAAGTAGTGTAACATGCTACGCAGAGTTAGCTACGGACCGGCCGGTTCCACCGGTCGTTGACCAGGTCAAAACAGTCAACAGTTATTTACCTAACTGGACCAGACCATTGGCCAGGTCC
>JBAGKO010024038.1:0-10961 GCA_037177275.1 Acacia concinna | reverse complement strand
GTGATAATCCAATCTGGAAAAGGTGTGAGGAGGCACTTAACTTGAAAGGGTGTGACTCAACTAACCCCTTAAATGACGCCGATCGTCTCAAAGATTCGGCGGATGCAATTGAAGGGGAATTCAGCGAGAACCCGAAAAAGGTTGAGAGGATGAAAAGAGATGCAAAGAATCCTTTGTATGAGAATTATACCGAGTTCACATTATTCTCTACAGTGTTAAACTTGTACAACTGGAAAGTGAGATATGAATTGAGTGATGCGGGTTTTACATAGCTGCTTTCCCTATTAAGGGAAATGTTGCCGCCAGAAAACAACACGACAACAAAGACTTATGATGCAAAACAAGTTATGTGCACTATCAGATTAAGTTATGAGAAGATACACGCTTGCCCCAATGATTTTATTCTATTTCGCAAAGAATACATATCGTTAACTGAGTGTCCCTTGTGCTCAGTTTCACGCTACCAAGAGAATGGAAAGAGTCCAATGAAGGTGTTATGATATTTGCCCATTAAACCTAGATTTAGACATTTGTACAGTAATACAATTGATGCAAAAAAATTGTGTTGGCACGCAGACAAAAGGATTGAAGACGGCATGCTAAGGCGTTCTTCTGACTTTGCAGAGTAGAAGAGGTTTGACCTCCAGCATTTCGGATTTGCTAAAGAACCAAGAAACCTCCGCCTAGCATTGGCCACTGATAGGATGAACCCATTTAGGATGCAGAGCAGTACCCACAGTATATGGCCTATGATATTGTTTATCTATAACCTACCTCCATGGCTTGCGATGAAACGAAAGTACATGATGTTATCTATCCTAATCTCAGGGCTAAGGCAACCGGGCAATGACATAGATGTATACCTAACGCCACTAATTGAAGACTTGAAGGACATGTGGGATAAAGGAGAGGTTGTGTATGATGCCAACAAGAAAGAATCCTTCAATTTGAAGGTTATGTTGTTCAGAATAATTAATGATTTTTTGGCATATGGGAATTTATTAGGGTACAGCATTAAAGGGCAACTTGGATGTCCGATTTGTGAAGAGGGTACATAATCGATCAGGCTTAAGCATGGTATGAAGAATTTATATATGGGACATCACAGGTGGTTGTAAAAGGGTCATTCGTATCGACGTATGAGAAAGTATTTCAATAGGCAAGGAGAAGAGAGGATGTCACCTATACCTCTCACTAGTCAGGGTGTTCTTGCAAAGACAGAACATGTACAATGTAAATTTGTCAAACCATTCGGGAAACATGTTGGGAAATGTGGGTGGAAGAAGAGGTCTATTTTCTACGATCTGCCATAATGGAGTTATCTAAATGTTAGACATTTTTTTGATATCATGCACATTAAGAAAAATGTATGTGAGAGTTTCTTTGAAACGTTGCTCTATATTCCCGGGAAGGCAAAGGATGGCACAAATGCAAGACTCAACATGGTTGACATGGGAATGGGGGAGGAGTTGGCACAAGAGGAGAGGGGATCTCGTACATTTCTATGCCTTGTGGCGTTCACATTATCCAAGCAAGAGAAAAAGGAGCTTTTGTGAGTTTCTTGCTTTAGTAAAAGTTCTAGAAGGATACTCATCAAATATTAGCAATATTGTGTCAATAAAGGACTTAAGGCTTAAAGGTCTCAAATCACACAATTGCCATGTGTTAATGGAAAACTTCATTCCGGTGGCGATACGTGATATTTTACCTGCAAAGGTGCGAGCATCGATCACGAAGCTATATTTCTTCTTCAAGTCACTTTGTAGTCAGGTGATTGACCTCAAGAAGCTGCCAAGGCTAGAAACTTGGATCATAATGAAGTTGTGTGAGCTAGAGATGTTTTTCCCTCTACCTTTCTTTGATATAATGGTTCACCTAACTGTTCATTTGGTAAGGGAGGTGCAATTGTGTGGCCCACTATACATGAGATGGATGTATCCGGTCAAGCGTAAGATGAAGGACCTGGAAGGGTATGTGAAAAACTGGAGTCAGCTAGAGGGTTGCATTGTTGAATGGTACATTTGTGAAGAGGCGGCTAAGTTCTCTATCGATTACTTAAAACATATATGTGATATCAGCATTCTGGTGGCTTGACATGATAGACGGACTTCTAGACAAGTGTTGACGGGAAAGTAAGTCATCCCTATCTCAAACGAATAATAGGAGCAGGCATACCTTTATGTGCTTCACAACTTAGAAGAGATTGAGGACTACATAAGTATTTATAAAGATGAGATTATAAGGGAAAATCCCAACAAAGTACCTAGTTAGTATGCCAAAGAACGCAATAAACAATTTACATCATGGTTGAGGAAGCATGTGGATGACTTGTATAATGATTATCCTAATTTAGTGCCCAAGAAAATAAAGTTCTTGTCATGTGGCCCAAGCAGACATATGCATTCTTTCTCTAGCTATGTCATAAATGGATACACCTTCTACACTAAAGACCAATATGCCAGAAACAAAATGAACAATAGTGGGATCACTATTCTTGCTAGCATGATACATTTATCAAGTGCAAAAGACAAGAACCCTATATATGCGAATATGTCATACTTTAGCGTGGTTGAGTATATTTGGGAGTTGGACTACATAGGACTTCATCTTCCAATCATTGGGTGCATGTGGGTTGACAATAAAATTCATTTAAAAGTTGATGAGTTAGGATTGATAGAATTGAACTTGAATAAGATTAAGTATGCACAACAGCCTTTCATTTTGGCCGCTTAAGCTAAACAAGTGTTCTACGTTCCAGACCCTGTAAATAAAGATTAGTCAATTATTATGCTTTCCAACAAAAGAAATGATGAGGATACAAGAGGTGATGAATTCAGTAAGGATGATCCTTTCCAAGGGTCGCTATCTCTTGAGACACAAATCAATGAGGATGATGCTTTGTACATTAGGCTTGACCACAATGAAGGATTATGGATATCAAAGAGGGGGAACTTAGTTCGTAAATTTGTTAAGAAATCAATTGTAACTAAAAAAGGTGTTATTATTAAGTCAAAGAAAAAAAATGGGGCACTTAACTATCTAGATATGTGTACTTAGCTTGCAATGTATATAACACACATACACATATGTATGTAACAACACCTCTATATTGTGCATTATTAATATGGGCGGGGAGTAGTGTTGTGTATATATGTATGTATTATATATCCATTCAATTCATGTTTCATCATTTTTGTACCTACATGTGTATTTTGCTGCTGTTTGATTTCATATGAATGCAGTGGGCCGATTGAAAATTCCCTTGTGGTGTAAAATTTTTTTGACATAATATATGGCAGTTGTTGGAAAAATCTTCATATATCACAGAAATATATGATGGTGGTTTTGTTTGAAACCTCATATATAGGTTAACATATATGGCGGTTAAACTTAGAAAACCGTTATATATATATGGCGGTGGTTTCATCATCATATATGTATATATGGCATTGAAATATATGGCGGTGAAAAACCGTCATATATGGTCAAAAATAACTGTCAAATATAAAGAAATCTATAGTAGTGATATATGCTAATGTCTTTCTTTTGATTCTATTTTTGGTAATAAGAGATAGTGGCATGAGATAAGGATTTTATGCTACTATGTTATATTTTTGTATTAAGGAAATTTATCATATGAGATTTTGGATTTGATTGTGATTGGTTAGAAAGAATAGAGATAATACTATCACGTGATAAGATCTCCTATGGTGCAAATTGGGTTGGTTACTCATTCCTAATGGGATAGGCCTATTAGCTCATTCGACCTTATTAGGACATGCCCTCATGGCTCATTTGTCTTAAAGTAAAGGATAGGCTTTTATAGCTCTTTTCATTCATAAGAGAAACAAATAGGCCCTTGTGGCTTGTGTGTATGTCTCCAAAATGATAGGGATAAGCCTTCTTAAACTTATGTGTTGCATGCCTCCTATGGTAGAGACTCAAATGAGTTAATGTGTTTAATTTTGAGATTATATGATTGATTTTATATGTATTTATATTTTATAATCCACTTGACAGGCCCTCTTAGACATCTATGTTTGCATACCTCCCTAGCAAGAGACTCGAAGTTAAGATATAGAATTATTATATGCATTGCTATTTTCTATCCTACTTGTTACCTCATAAGGAAATATTGGTATGTATGATGAGTTAAATTACTGGTTACTAAGGCTTTTGTCTCATCCCGTTGCTCTTAACATTTTTCAAGTGACAGTTCCCATGCTAGGACATTGGGGAGAGCTCCTGAGGCATAGATATTGCTCTATATATCTATATAGCATCTTTTGGTTTATTATGTGATGTATTGATGTATATTGTCACTCATATATAGAGCTCATATTTTGGTAAACTATGATTAAACTCCATACTTTTGAGTAAATTATCCTAGCTGATGTGGAAGGCCTGAGACCTTTTAGGATTTCATGTTATTGGATGTGGATCCACCAACTTATAATTTGGAAACCTTTTGATTGTAATACTATGATTGAGATGTTATAGAAAATGGTAGATGTTATTGTCAAACCCTCTTTTTAATCTAACACCCATCAAAGTAATAAAACACAATTCAAATGGCAAGCGAAAATAGTATTAATATGTATTGATATATATATAGTGCTTAGGTCTTTATAGCATCCAACAACATATTACATAGTATTCACCTGTTAGGACAGAATAAAATCTAACTGCACTGCTACATATTTCTCACAGCAACATTCGCGTGCCACAGTCCTTCCATTGTCAGGGTCTACGTCTTTGCCCTTATAACCACTTCAATCAACTGACTAAATTATATTATATTGGAAAGGGTGAGATTTGAAAGAATCGCAGTAGTAACAACATTCGTTCATGCTAAATGTGATAAATAGATATGTAATGCACCACATTAGCAATAAAACAATCATTACATGTTTCTACTGTCATAGGCAAACTTAAGGCCGACAACCCTGGCTCCTACTGTATGATCAACATAAATGTGCACATGTATTCAAGGCCAACTGTCACTAAAACCCTTACTTATTCTGTACCACTATCATGGTTTGTTCTGCACCATTGTCACGGTTTGCTCTATACCGTTGTTGTGGTATTGCTCTATACCGTTGTCGTGGTTTGCTCTGTACCACTGTCGTGTATTGTTTTACACTACTATCGCGATTTGTTCTATACCATTGTCGTGTATTGTGTCATCAAGACACTGTGAATGCAAAGTACCTACATGCACCATGAACATATGTATTGAATAAAGGGTAAACCAAAGCATATACAATTTCACATAGAGTATGAAAGAAAGTGATATTACTTGGAATCCCTTTCTGGTCTACTTGTCCTTTCTCTGATTTGTCTTTCGGTCTACCGGGCAAAGCATGGGTCCTAAAATACTAAATATATATGGAATGAGTTATTACTCATTCAATATTCACTTCTAAACTCATATAATTAATTAAATTCACTCAAAAAGCACAATTACGAAATTTTTCCTTAGGGGTACTGGTCTGAAAATTATAACCCGAGCTACCTCTATATAATTTCATGTGTTGAATCCATTTATGGCCTCAAAATTACTAAATTCTAACTCCTTCCCCTTGATCCAGGGCCAAACTAAAATGTTACTCATTTTAGACAAAAATGTCAATTCCAATCCTAACGCTTCCAAAGTGATTTCCCGACCTTAACCCCTCACAATTTTTTATTCTAAATCCATTAGAAGCATATAAACCATCAAAATCAACCTTGATGATGCCCAAACAAGGTCTGGACAAAATTCTACCAAAATTAGAGAAAAAATGGATTTTCAATGTTTCTTTCGGTAAACACCTTCTTTATACTTTAAATCAGTTGTTTATGCCATCTAATCCATTTCTCACATGTTCAATTAAAATTTGGGGAGAACCTCCCTTTAGGGTTCATGCCTCCAATATTACAAACAAGTCTAAGTCAATCCAAACAACTACAAACTCAAGCCACAAACAATCACAACAGTAACCTTGAACCAAAAGAATCGAAGTTTCGAAAGTTACCTTAGATTTTCCTCACTTTCTCCCTCTAGCTGAAACTTTCCCTCTCTTTCTTCTTATGGTTTTGCCTTCAATCCACCAAATTAGCAGAGGGAAAGTGGTTAGGAGAGTTCATAATTATGTAAAACTACAAGAAATTAGTGTTTTTCAATAACGTACCTTGAAAATCTGGATCAAATCACCATGGTGTGCCTTCTTGTGTCTTGAGCAGCTCCTTCACTCTCTACTTTCAGCTGCTAGTCAAAAATATGGGCTTGTAAGAGTTGAGAAAGGTTTTAAAAGAAGTCTACATGTGTTACAATATTATTGGTTCTCTTGGCTTCTTGTGTAAGCTTCATTTTTTTCCTTCTTGTACAAGACTATTTGACCTTCATAAACCTCCTTCCAGCTGCTTCCCCTTTCCAGAATTTTCCAGAGATTTATGGAAAATAATTTTCTTTTAATTATTTTTCAAATTACCATCTTACCCTTACACTTTACAAATTTTCGGAATTTTTGGACAGAATTTCCACCCAAATTTGAAAATTCATATCTAATTGCACAGATGTCCAATTGAAGTGATTCAAAATCCCAAATGTTCCTCTTTGAGTCTAATTTTAGAGAAAAATACTTTCATTGATCTACCAGGATAAGAAATTTCCAGAAAATTCATTTTTGGGACACTACTCCAGAAACCAGCGAATTTCACTGAGCAAACTTCAAAAGTTCATATATCTTAATATATCCATCCAATTACTTTGATTGACCTATCAATTTAAAGATTGGGATGTCTACTTTCATCCTGTAAAATCTCATGATTTTTTGACATAATTTGATTATCCAAAATATAATAAAACTTGGTTACCTTAACAGCACTTTTCCTAGAATTTTCCTAAAATTCATTATTTATTGAGATAATTGTTTACTAGGTTTGCATACAGAAATGTTGGGGTGTTATAGTTATCATGGATGACGTTAGTTTGAATTGGGAGAACCCTTTAAAACCATGATAGAGGTTTGAATGGTTAATTAAACTCTTTTCTACCATGGCTAACAATTTCAAATATGAGCTAAATCCTTCATTTAAGTAAAGGATTTTACAATTTCATCTACAATTACTAGCATTGAGAGAAGCTATAGTCATTATTCTGAAGCAAGAGATAGTGGATCGACCCCGAGATGTTCGCTAGAATATTTCATACCTCTTCCGAGATGTCTATATTTTGTTCAAACTTTTTGCCCATTGCACCTTTACTTCTTAATACAGAGTTACATTTTCATAAAAAATAATTACAGCAAGAGATAGTGGATCAACCCCGAGATGTTCACTAGAATATTTCTTACCTCTTCCGACATGTCTATATTTTGTTCAAACTTTTTGTCCATTGCACCTTTACTTCTTAATACATCATTACATTTTCATCCAAAATAAATTATTAATATATTCTTCATGTTCTTTTTATAAACTTATAAACACATTCATTTTACTTTTAAAGAATACAAACATTCTTAAAAAAATCAGCGTCTGTCCATCTAAACAGAACATAAAAAATTGGAAAAACTAATTATTTAATATTTATAGCTCGTTTGGTTTAATTCTATGAGAGAGAATTGCATGTAATTCTCTTCAACATACATATTTTAGCATTTAATTGGGTTTATGTAATATAAAGATGATTATATTTTGTAAATTATGATTAGTTGATATAATGAGGATTAGACTGCTAAGGCTGATGAATGTGAATGCAAACATCAAGTATGGTTTTCGTATTTGCGAATTTCAAAACCAAGAAAAACACAACACAAAGGAAGGGGGTGAGACTAACATTTTGAGTACAAATATATGGCGTGCGTACGTGACGTACCAAGAAGAAGAAGGCACAAGTTGACTCGCGAGAATTCAAATTTTAGGAAGTTCTCGTACACTGATGAAATTGTCGGCAATATCAAAAGTCTTGAGAGCGGCCAAGGCGGCTAATAAAGGTGGTGGCTTCAACACCGCCTTGTCAAGGCAAAGATTGATCGGTACCTCGTTGTGCTAGTAATCAATCTCACTGTCTTGCAAGATTAGAACTCCGATTTGGAACTGAATAAAATGTAGAGGGAGAGATGAGGAGCGCAAAGGGAACGTGGCAAGGGCTATGAGAGAGCGGCAATGAAGTCATTGCAAAGATTTTCAAAGCCCAAATTGAATCTTGTGGTCTGACTTGATATTTTGAATATTAGAGTCAGCAATTTGTCTTTTTAATTTTTTTTAAAGTAGTTGTCTAATATTTTACCCAGTTTCTAATAGAAATAATTAAAGGATGGTCTGGGCCAAAAAAAAAATTAAAGAATGGTATTACTATTTGAGAACTAATCCACATTATTTACAAACAATTAAATTAACTAACTTTCTTTTTCAATTTTTAAAGTTAATTATTCAACTCTTTGATCAATTTGAGAAGTTAATGGACAAAACTAATCCTTTCAAAAATCAATGTACATATAAAAAGTGCATATTACAAGACAAATATGTGTATTACAAGACAATCATATGTAGTTTACATTATCAATACTTGACATGACAATAACTCGCAATCAATGTTAAGTTATCATATATTAGCAAACATAAGTGTAAATTGTAATTGTCAGTCTTGCAAATAAGCTTAAAGTTGTTTTCTTGTAAATTCCCATATATATCTTATAAAGGTTCATACTTGTGAATTACCTCTTCTCTTATAAATTGAAAATCAACTTATTTAACTTACAAATACACACTATTTTTATCTTGTCTTGAAAATATCACAGAATATTGTCAATTTAATTATTAGTTTTACAAATTAGCTTATTTGTCTGGTAAGTTATTGCCATTTCAATTATTGGTTTGGTAAATAAGATCATATGTCTTGTATGTATGCATGATTATGTTGTAAATAAGCACATTTCAATTATATGTACACTCTTGTAAATAAGCACTTTTGTAATGGGGCCTTGGAAGGGTTATTTTTGTCCATTCACCCTCAAATTAATTTCACTTTTTCCCAAACGTACCGCAGTGATATTTCACGTTGTCATGGAACTTAATTTTTCATTAGAAGATATGGAAGAATAACAATAATAAATGGGCATCAATATTGGTACAAAAATTCCATACAAAGAAGGTTGAATTACTTAAATTTTAATTTAAGTCAAAACTTAACAAATTATATATCAGGTTATGCGTTCTAATTAGAGATTTAAAATTTCAGTCAAATTACATCCATATCCCTTGGTTTTATTGAAAAGTAGGAATTATATTTTTTTTTTTGCTTGAGAAACGTATGATCAATTAATTCCTTTAAAGGAGGAGTATATATAATTTTTTTATACTAGCAGTATAATTAAAAAAGGTGAATTTTTATGTTCTTCAATGCTTCATAAGTATTTTTATATGAGATTTTTCTTTTTATTAAAATAATAATCATGTAATATATTTAAAATTTATAAGATTCAAAATTTAAACTGGAGTAAAAACATTTTAAATAAAAATATAAATATGAAAATATGATGATAAATCTTCAAGTAGATTGATTGTCACAATATATTCCAATTTTTTATGATATCTTTTTTATATAGTCAAATATTGTATATAAAAATAACGTTGTCTATGATTAATGTTTGGAAAGAAGTATGAGAATAAAAATAACGGAAGTCCTACAATACTTCTTAAGGAATTAATTGATAGAACAAATAATAGAGTTATGTTTTTTTAGTTTTTTATTTTAATAATTATGGGATAGTAATGTAATTTGACTAAAATTTTAAATCCCTAATTAGGACGTATAACTTGATCTATAATTTATTAAGTTCAGTGACTCAAATTAGAATTTAGGTAATTCAACCGTCTATGAAATTCTAAAAAGGCATTTATTTGTTGTAATAAGTAAACGTATTGCTAATTAACCACATGTATATCCTTATATGATGAGTAGTTTTTTTGGGTCAGACTTTATTAACAGCCAATTCACCTTGAAATTATATATAATATAGAAAACACTAAAAAAACATTAGCAAACTGACAGAATTACTCACAATTACCGACGGTTTCAAATAGAATTAGTAGGTAATATCACCAATAGATTTCTAATGTAAAAATTCTATTGATAAATTCTGTTGGAAAATAAATTTATTGACATAAAAAGATTCCTTCAGTAATTATCCACAGAAATAATTATGTGGTAATTATCGACGGAATTTGTTTTGTGGGTAATTACCGACGGATTTCCCATAGAATTCTGTCTGTAATTTCCCACAAAATTTACCCATGGAAATTCATAGCTAATCCATCCATAATTACCCTAGAACAAATTCCACAAGTAATATTTCAAAATAATAATGACAATAATATAATTAAATAAAAATAATAAAATTAAATTTATAATAATATAAAATAAAAAATAAAAGAAGAAATATCATAAACTTAATGTTTAATAAAATAGTAAATATATAATATATTTTATATTAATAATAAATATTTAATTGAAATAGGTAAATAAAATTTTTTAAGTATTATATTTAAAAAAATGAAATATATTAATATATATTTGATATTATATATATTTATATTAATAAAAAATATAGCTAATATTATATGCATGCACAGATATATATATACATATATATATTTATATTACATTTTTTTAAATGTTATATTATATATATTATTATGTGAATAAATAATATAGGGTCAAAGCGGCTTAATTGATAAAGACGTCACAATGCACATGGGAGATCCAAGGTTTGAGTCTAGCCTTGATCATAAAAATCAATCAACTTTATTTATTATTTCACATAAATAATTTAATTTTTCCTCCTTTGATAAACAAAGGATTTCCAAGTTAAATGATTATACTGTTGCCGCTAACTCACAGATATAGCTTTTCTTCATTATTTCTAGATTTGTTGCGCAATACATTTATAGTTATCCGATCCATTCAATTATACGAT
>JBAGKO010024010.1:0-10962 GCA_037177275.1 Acacia concinna | reverse complement strand
GTCACTGAATCGTTTTCAGTAGTTTGCTCAACATATAGGTTTTAGATCTATTGGTGGCTTCACAACTTTCCTAGGGCGAGGTGATATTGAATGAGCAAAAGTTGATGTTGGCCAAGGCTAGGTGGAATCGAAGGAGCAGAGGTTAACCCAAGCTTCACCCATACCTTTTCAACTTTAGCTTGACCCTTTTTTCTTCTAATTTTACATTTGTTGTTTGGTTTTGAATTTTTTTGTAACAGTGGTGGGTGCATAAATTAGAAGCAATGTCATGGGGAAGAGAGAGTCTTAGCATCCTTTCTTCTTTTTCCAAGAGCGTCATTTGTCATTGACTGTGCTGCCGCATCTCTTCCCATCTATCTTTGAAATTGTGAAGGTTGCCTAACGAAATCAAAAGGGTATCTGAGCTTGTGATCAAGATTCACTATTAGTTTATCTCTTTTTCAAAACATAAAGGTTATGAGTTGCTGTAATTTGAAAAAAAAAATTGTTACATGAGGTGGACTTACTCGATCTTATAGGTTGGTGGAAAGCTTTTGTCCCTTTATTCTTTAAGTTGTCTTCTCTTATCTTTGAGGCTAATAGAGTACCAGAGGAGCATGAGAAGATAGAGGGTTAAAAGGGTGGAGAGAGAGGACAAAGGACCAAAGGAGCATGAGGAGAGGACCACAGGGCCATGTGGTATGATAGTGGGCCCCGCACCTAAGAACACAGATGGAATTAACGGCAGTTTAATAGCCTTCTTATAGTTGCTTCTTAAAAATTTGTTCTTGACCAAGTTTACACCCAACAAAAGATAATTATGTTGGCTGCAATTTGTGAAAACCATATTTCCTATTTTTACACCTTTACCCTTTTTTTTTATCTATTTGTAATGAGTATACATGACTAGCCTAGTGATATGATATTACAGGCCCAATTGAGAAGCCCAAACCAACCAAGTAAGGTGTACCCAAATAATTAAGAAAAGCACATGGAAGCTACAGGAATTGGGTAAGGAAAACCCAATATAATAGTTAGAATGGATTGAGAAAAGTTTTAACAAGTATTCCTTCTTTACCCAATATAATAGTTAGAATGAATTGAGAAAAGTTTTAACGAGTATTCCTTCTTTGGTTGTTCTCTCTCTCTCCCCCTCCTTTGGTGGATTTATCCGATTCTGGAATTTTTTGGGTTTGTTGTTGTTGGAACTATCATTATATTGAACTATTTGTATTTGATCCATTTTCATTATTCTGAGATTCAGCATCAATATATCTGTTTGTCTGGATCATGTTAGCATTATTTCCTGTATTCAATTTTAATCATAGCACTTTTCTTGCCAGAATTCCTTTAACATTTTGGATCAATAAAATAGATGATCCAGATGTCATACTTTAAACAACTATTTTTAAAATATTTTATAAATTTAAATTTGTATAGCTCAATTTATTTATCTATATTTTAGTAATATTATAATAATGTTTTAATAATATTTATTAAGTATTAGAAAAACTGGGAGGATGACATTTAGTTCCCAAAAACCACATAGGATTGCAAGAAAAGACCCATTACACATTCCATATCAAAGAGGTTGCTAGAGATATTAAATCTGATTGTAAAATGAACTTCTTGCCCCATTTATTAAAAAAGGAAAACATAATGTAGATAAGTTCCTGCACATTATAAGTTGTCAAAACATACATATATACTTGTCAAAATATATACATAAACTTGTTAATGTATAGCTTGTCAAAATAATCATATAAACCTATCAAAATAAATATATAAACTTATCAAAAGAGGCGTATAAATTTGTCAAAATATGCACATAAACTTGTCACAATATGCATATAAACTTGTTGAAATAAACACATTAACTTGTCAAAATAGACACATGAACGTCAAATAGGCATATAAATTTGTTAATATATAACTTGTCAAGAGAAGTACATGAACTTGTAATCAATACATGACTTGTCAAAATAGGTACATGAACTTGTTATTTGTTAAACTAAACACATGAACTTGTCAAAATAGGCACACAAGGTAATTGCTTTCTTAATCAATTGGGCAATAAAGTAATTTCACATTTAGATTTAATATCACTCAATTCCTAAGGACATGTTTGATAATGAAATTTGCTATGGAACTTTTTTGCAATTCTTTAATTCTTGGGAGTTGGGACTGAATGTGATTTTCCCAAAAAAAAAAAGAAATTGATGCATGATATATTAATCTTGGAGCAGCGGGGATATCTAGCTTGGGCCACGACCTGCAATGTTCATAGCTTCTGAATCTCTCGCCCACCAAGCAATGAAGGCCCTCCGACCTGCAAGATCATCAACAGTAACAGGTTCTATTTTCTTCGTCAACCCAAAATAATCCTTGAGTCATTAATTATCTCATTTTTACAACTGAGGCTTTCAAACCTAAAAATTGTTAAATTATTATCCTTAATTTTTTAAACATTTTAATCAGATCAAAATTTTAATAAGCCTCAAACAGCCCCAACAAATTATTTGATTCAAATTCAATTAGCTAGCAACAATATCCTATACAAAATAAATCATAAATATTTTAACTAAAAAAAATAATTTTAGATCCTTAATTACATGAACCAATAGACAAATTTAAACCAATACAAATTATATACCGTTAAATTTTCATGGCCATCTATTGTTAAATTTTAGTACTCAATATTTAGTTTAAACTTAAATATGAAAATCTGCTCTAATCACCATAAAAACACCACCATTAAAAAAATATAGTTGAGGAAAACAATACTCAAAGTGAAATTAAAGGGGAAAAAAAGTATATTTAAATACTTGAAGCTTCAAACCTAACCTCTACAAGGGAGATGGTGTGGGACTGAAGAATTAAAATTGATGAAAGTAGGATCTGATACCATCCTACACAGTTGACAAATATTAATATAACACATCCCCACGTGATCCTCGCACAATTTAAAATACTTCAAATGATGTGGTAACGTGGGGTTATAATAATATAATACTGGCCACGTGGTCCTCGCATAAAATTTATGTTCTTATTTTTATAGAGTGAGGCTACTTACCATTTTAATTAACAATTTTTTGAGAGAATTTTAGATAGGGACTACAGTTGAGAATTATTATTAAATTAGTTCTAAAATATTCTGAAATTTCAATTCAAACTCAAAGACTAAATTGAAATTAATTTTACATGATAAAATGACCAAATTGCCCTTGCCTATTTTTTTGAAAAAATAAAACATTTATTTTTTTCTGGCTCCCTCCAATGGGCCCCACCCAGAGCTCTACTGTTAGCTCCCCCGCCGGCAGCTGACATCCGGGGAGGGGCCTCAGGCATGGGCCTCACTGAAAGTGACAAAAAAAAATATTTTTTGGCCAAGGGTGAAGTGAGATTCGAACCCCTTTCCCCCCAATTGTGAAGAGGATGCCTTGCCACTTGGGCTGGGCATCTTCTTCAATATATATATGCACTAAAAAATATTTGTAATAAACTTCAGTCGCTACCCACTTGTATTCTAATGAACACGTGATTTACACATAACAAACATGTAAAATGGCCCTATGAACAAGTGGGAAAATTCTTACGACTGGTGCACTCATGCAACTTTATTAACAAGTCATTGTGAACTAAAAACAAGTGAATGAGTCATATGAACAAGTGAAACACGATAGTGAACAAGTGAAAAATTCTTACAGGTGCACTCATGCATCTTTATTAACAAGTCATTGTGAACCAAGAACAACTGAATGGGCTATATGAACAAGTGAAATACGATGGTGAACAAGTGAAACACGATGGTGAACAAGTGGAAAATTTTTATGATGGGCGCACTCATACATCTTTATTAACAAATCATTGTGAACTAAGAACAAGTGAATGTGTCATATGAACAAGTGAAACACAATGGACTTGTTGGCATCGTTAACAATTATTATATATATATTGTATTGCACCATATTTCACTTGTTCATATAGTCTATGCACTTGTTCTTAGTTCACAATAATTTGTTAATAAAGTTGCATAAGTGCACCCGTCATAAGAATTTTCCCATTTGTTCATAGGGCCATTTTACATGTTTGTTATGTGCAAGTCACTTGTTCATTAGATTCGAGTGGGTAGCAACTGAAGTTTATTACAAATATTTCTTAGTGTATATATATAATGAAGAGGATGCCTAGCTCAAGTGGCAAGGCATGCTCTTCACAATTAGGGGGAAGGGGTTCGAATCCCACTCCCCCTTGCCAGAAAATGTTTTTTTTTCTAGCCACCTTCGGTGGGGCCCATGCCGGAGGCCCCTCACCGAAGGTTAGCCGCTAGTGGGGGGCCGCTGGTGGGGGGCTGACGGCAGAGCTCTGGTGTGGGGGAGGCCAGAAAAAAAATGTTTTATTTTTTAAAAAAAGGCAAGGGCAATTTAGTCATTTTACCATACAAAATTAATTTCAAATTGGTCTTTGGGTCTGGATTGAAATTTCAGAATGTTTTGAGATTGATTTTAAATTAATTCCCATCTTTGGTCCCTGTATGAAATTCTCCCATTTTTTTAACCAAAATAATAAAATTTTATTAATCACAATCATATTACAATTACCAATGGCAGAAGCCAATAAAACTCTCAAAAAATCCTAGATACAACCTATCACACCTTTCCAAAAAAAAAAAACCTAATTACAACCTATCAACGGTATGCCTTAACCTATACCAGTTCTACACAACTTACCATCAATATCTAATGCACTAATATCAGCAAAGAATTTTTTACCTCAGCGTCTATCAAGAGAATACGAGCCAAAGGGGGGTACAAACACCCATCCTATCGGATTCGCCCCCTTATTGCAATTCACAACCAACCAATCAGCTACCATATTACTCCTTCTTGAGTTCAGAGTAATTTCCACATTCTTGAGCTCAGCTAAGATTGAAATTATCTCATGCAAATCCCATTTCCCTCTCCAATCCACTCCTTCCACTGTGCCTCTTTTACAACACCAGTATACCTCTAAAGAGTCTGTTTCCAACACCACCTTATTTTCCCCCACTTCCTTCACTACACATAAAGCTTTTTTTACCGCCAATATTTCTTTCACCACTGCTACTTCAGCTTGCACTTTTTCATAAAAACCCCACAAAAACTCCCCTCTCTCATTCCTACAAATAACTCCAATTGTAGCATACCCAGGTATAAAAGATCCATCACAATTTATTTTAACCACCCCTCTCTAGGTTTCTTCCATCCATCATTAGGTTCCATTCCTTGCTCACTCTTATCCTCTTCATTACATGACCCTTTAGTCTGTTGAAACTCATCAACAGCCTTCCTTGTCATTCTAATCACAGCTATAGGGTCAAGAGCTTTATATTCAAATACCAATTTGTTTCTTTCCTTCCATATTAACCACATCATCCAAGCAAAATATGCTACTTGGTCCTCATCCATTTGTTTTCCTTCTACTAACACCTTAGACCACCATTCTCCCACACTACTCATATCTCCTTTCTCAAATTTAATATTCAATATGCTCCTAAACCATACACATCTAGTCCAAGGGCAGTGGAATAAAGCATGCTCAATAGATTTAGACTCATTCACACATATAGGAATATTTTAGTTACATTACATTTCCTTCTATCTAACAACTCTTTGACAGGTAAAGCATCAACAAGACATAGCCAAATAAAATGAGTTATTTTAGGCAGAACTTTGAGCTTCTATACATGATTCCATGTCTCATGTGTCACTATATGTGATGTTCCAGCCCTCTCGCTTGCTATCCGTGATTTAGCTTTGACCCTATGATATCCTTTCTTCACTACATATCTCCCATCTTTTGCTCCCAGCCACACTTCCTCATCCTTCCTTTCACTAAACTGTAATGGCATTCTTTCAATTTTGTTGAGAATATCATCAGCAACTAATCCCATCAGTTTCTCCACATCCCATCTACCATTTTGAATCACATCAGCCACACTCCAATTTGCCATATCCTCTGGAACATTAACTCCTTGCTCCAATTCTCTCTCCACTCCATTTATCCACTTATTTCTCCATAGCTTCACATCCTTCCCATTCCCAATTCTCCAAAACAGATCATTCATCAACATATTACGCCCTTTCAGTATCCTATACCATATCCAAGAAGCTTTCCCTAATTTTTTTTCGCATCCAAAAATGAATCCCTTGGGCAATATATTCCTTTAAGCACTCTTACCCATAACTCATTAGGATTATGTAACATTCTCCACACTGTCTTGGCTAATAGGGCATCATTTATTTTTTCAAACTCCTTAAACCCCATTCCTCCTTCCTTTTTTGTAGACGTCATTACTTCCCATGCCTTCCAATGAATTTTCCTACCCTTCTTCCCTCCATTCCACCAAAATTTTGCAACCAAACTATCTAATTCCTTGCATACCTTTTTTGGAAACTAGAAACAATTCATAGGATATAGTGATACAGCACTAATGACTGCTTTAATCATCACCTCTCTCCTTGCATGTGTCAACAACCTTCCACTCCATCCTTTAATTTTTCTTCCCACTCTGTCTTTTATATATGCTAGTGCTTGGCTCTTAGACTTCCTTCATGTAGTTGGGATTCCTAGATAACTCTTAGGTTCCTCCATATCTTGAATTCCCAAAATCGCACATACTTCCCTTTTAGCTTCAGCTGTTGTATTTCTAGAAAATATTGGCCCTAATTTTCTAATATTGGCTTGCTACCCAGACGCAATGCAATATTCTGTCAATAACTCAACCAATTTTCTACAGTTATTAAGCTTTGCATTCATGAAAACTAAAATATCATCCGCAAAAAAAAACTGTGTTAGAACTGGGCAATGATTATATAGCTTCATTCCTCTTAATTCTCCTCTTTCCACCTTGATGTTTATCATTCTTGACAGAACCTCCACCACCAATATAAACAGACAAGGTGACGATGGATCACCTTGTCTTAAGCCCCTTTCTGGCATCACTTCAGTCACCTCTCTTCAAGATATATAAATATTGAGTCTGACAGTGGAAATACATCGCATCACCAACTCCACCCAATTCTTATGAAATCCGAACTTTAACAGAACAACTTCAACAAAATCCCACTCTACCCTATCATAGGCTTTGCTCATATCTATCTTTATAGCAAACTCACTCTTGCCTCCTTTCTTATTCCTTTTTAAGTAATGAAATGCCTCATGTGCTACTATCACATTATTATGAATTAACCGACCAGGCACAAATGCACCCTGATTCTTTGAAATACAACAGCCTAGCCAGGGTTTCGGTCTATTAGCTGGCACTTTTGACACAATCTTATAAGCAAAATTACACAATCTAATAGGTCGAAACTAACCTACTTCCTCTGGCTTGTCCACTTTCAGAATCAGAGTTAAATTCGTCCTATTCAGCTCCTGCACCGCCCCTTTCCCCTCAAAAAAATCTCTAACCATCGCCCATACTTCCTCTTGAACAATATCCTAAGAAATTTGGTAGAACTTACCACTAAACCCATCCGGCCCAGGTGCTTTATTTCCTCCCAATTGAAACACTACATTATGCACCTCCTTCCTACTTACCAGTGCCAACAGAGTTGCATTTACATCTTCAGTTATACAACTATCAACATATTGCAAGACCTTATCAAAACTTCTAGAGTTGGAAGCTTTAAACAACGTCTCATAATATTGAACAAACCTAGCTGCTATTTATTTCTCATTCTCAACCCAAACCCCATTCTCATCCTTCAATCGTAGTATCGTATTCCTCTGCCTTCTCTTCACAGTTGTCAAATGAAAAAATCTTGAGTTTCTGTTCCCTATTTTCAGCCAATCCACACGAGACCTCTGCCACCAATAAAATTCCTCATAGTGCCATAACCTTTCTACTTCAGCTTCTATTTCCTCCACCCTCTTCATAACTTCCTTTATAAATTCCTCTTCATAACAATATGCCAGACGCTTCATCAACTTGCTAATCTGCATATTGTTATTAGGAAATGTTTTCTTGCTCCAAGAAGTTAGAACTTCTCTCGACATCTATTCAACCTTCGAATAACTTCCTTTACACCATCATCATTTACTACATTTGTGCATAACCAACTTGACTTCACTACATTTTTGTACTCCTTATGCTCAACCCATATTTTCTCAAACTGAAAGCATCTTGGTGTCTTGATTCCATTGTAGCATAACTCCACCATTAATGGCACATGATCAAAACCTATAGGTTCTAAATGAAACACTTGTGCTTTAGGAAAATTTTCCAATAACTCAACATTTCCCAAAGTTCTGTCAATCCTCTCCTTTATTTGCTATTCATTTGCTCTTTTATTACACTAAGTATACCTTAACCCTTGAAACCCCAAATCAATCAACTCACAATCTGCAATCACCTGCTGAAAATTAAGGATTTTTCTTATTGCTCTTGGTCTACCACCTTTCTTCTCTTCTTGAGACACTAAATCATTAAAGTCTCCAACAAACACCCATGATCCTACTACCTCCTTCGCAAATTCACGTAGCTTGCCATATACCTTCTTCCTTTCAGCCTCCTTTGTAGGTCCATACATAAAAGTAATAAAGTCAGGCATTTCTACTAAATCAGAACCCACCTTTACATGAATTAAATTTTTACAACATTCTAGAATTTCCAATTTCACACTATTACACCACCACAAACTCAAACCACCACTCCTTCCTTTTGTCTCCACCTCACACCCTTTGTCTAATCCACATTTCCTCCTCAATCCCTCTACCACTTTCTTCTTCTGTTTTGTTTCCATTAAGTAAACAATCAGGGGATTTTTCCTTTTCACCATGTTTCTCAAATCCTTGACTGTCAAGGGAACCCATAACCCTTGATAGTTCCAGGATAACAGACTCATTGTACTTTGGTGGCTATTTCAGGCTAGCCACTATTACCTTCAGCCATTTCACTCTTGCCCTCATCCATATGTTCTACAGAGAAAATAAATTTTGCATTCTTATCCTCTCCATCATCAACACTTCTTACAGTATTTACCCTACCACCTCTATCTTCCCTTAATCTCATCTTCTTCTTTGGTATTCTCCCTCATCTCCTTCCCCCTACCTTGATTTCTTTTTTGTTTTTCTCCATCTACCATTGGTTCATCTCTAAACCCCAATTTCCTTCTTTTCATTCCTTTCTCTTCTACCTCCTCTTCAAAATTTCTTTTCAGGCCAAATTTCCTCATTCCTCCCATCACCTCAGATATAGGAGAATACTGCCATATACACCATAGCCTGACTCAAATCCTCTTTTTTCTCCTCTAGACTTGATCCATATTTCCCTTTGCTTTTACCTTCATTAACTTCTTTCTTTTCCTGACTACTATGTAACTCTAAATCCACCTCTGTTTTACTACCATATACTTCTATGATGTTTTTATGCTCTCATGGCTTCTTCGCCCCTTTCATTGCTTCATTAAAACCCTCCTTTAACCTCCTCTCATCATAGTACTCCTCTCCCTTCCTTACATTCTCACACTTCTTTTATTCAACACAAATCGTAGGCATTGGGACTTCACCTCGCCTTTTCCCCCCTAACTCTTCCCAATCCTCACTATGAGCCCTAATAGCTTCATCCATTCTTCTTGCAGCCTGTACTCCCAACCATGTTATATATTCCGCCACTACAATCCTTTCCTCATCTTCTCCCTCTGGACATGTTCTTAAATCATGTCCTAATCTACCACATGTGAAACATAGATTTTGCAATCTTTCATACCTTACTTCAATTTTTATTGGTTCTTTATCCTTTCTTGGAGTTCGTAAACCAGAGATCAAAGATTTCCTTATATCTACTAACACTCGCGCTCTAAGAAAACTTTGAGCCAACAATCTATTATGTCTCGGATCCTCCACAAACACTACCTCACTGATTTTAGATCTAAGTCGCACATCATTTTCCATATCCATAATAGCTAAAGGTAAATCATGAAGTTGAATCCAAAAAGGACTAAAATCAAAATTTACCTCGTTAATTGTCATTTCCTCTTCCCATCGTTGAACATTCAACAGCACTCCATTAATTGACCAAGGACGACCATATAGAATCCTACGGTATTCTTCACATCTTATGAATTCAAATAGGAATGTCTTTCTATCAATCTCCAAGTCCTCCTTCCTCTCTAGATTCCAACCCTTTTGCACCATTTGCAATACCGTACGCACATTCATGTTCTTCTCTGTAATCAGTTTGCCAGCTAGCGATCCACCTCGAAATCGTTGATCCTCCTTCTTCTTCCAGACCAAATTGACCTCCAACTCTTCCTTCTTTCAGTTCGACATTGCTATCTCTAATCACTCTCCAGGCCTTATTTCACTCCGATCTTCAATCCTCACCACTTTCCTATAACAATGTGTAACAGTAAAGCCACTCTTTCTTCTTCCTGCCACAGTAGGGAACAGGATCTCACTCTCCTTCTCCACCACCGTATCAGACAGCAACACCATAAGTTACAAACTCCGACGACACTCGTCGTGGCTACCTCTCACAAAGAGAGAGATTATGCTCCCACCCAGGAGAGAGACGGTTGCGCCCTAGTGACCTTTAATATTTTAATTAACAATTTACTAATTGTATTTTCTTTCAATATATAGGGTTAAGATGTAAAACTAATAATAATGTGTTAGATTCTAAGTAGGGGTGTACTTAGAACTGACGAGATTGGGAAGTCCTATTCTCGATCCCGATCATGAAAAAAGTTTATGATTGATTTTCAATCTCGATCCCGAAAATTTTCCGTCCTGACGGGACGAGAAATTCTCGGGATGGGATCGGGAATTTCATGAAATCATTTAGGCTTTTTTTTTTCCTGGAAGCATTGTAGCCCTTTAACAACAAATGGGTCTATATATTTTTTTTGAACCAATCTATTTACTTAATTCAAAATTGAAATGTTGGCTAACAAAAATATTGAAACAGTGCCTGTAGTAAATAATCTTGCTTCATTCCCG
>JBAGKO010023990.1:0-10963 GCA_037177275.1 Acacia concinna | reverse complement strand
TAGAGTGGTTACGTAAGAAATTGTGAGGGAAAATTGAAAGATAAAGGGCAAACATGTCTTTTCACGGAGAGGAACTGATATCAGACAATCCAGGTTGTGACCTGAGACAGTGCAGTCGTGACTTGGATTGACAGTGTTGGATTTGGGAATTAGGGTTCCAAGTCGGGACCTAAAGGTAGGAGGTCAAGAATTCATGAGGCAAAAAGCCTCTGCCATGAATCCTTTCCCAAGTCGCGACTCAGGCTAATGGGAGTCGCGACTTCAAGAGGCAGAAAGGTCTTCTGCCAGAATTACAGCTTAAGTCGCAACCTGGAATCAGTGAGGTCGCAACTTGATAAGGCAGAAGGTCAGTTGGTCAATTGAAACGCTTAGCTCTATTTCAGACAATTCGCATAAAAATTCCCTTCTTTAAATTCCCTCCCCCACACTTTAGGGAAAATGTCCACATTACAGAGGAGATAAAATACAATCATGCAAAATTTATTCAATCAAGCGAACAAACAAAATAATAACAAAAAAAAAATCTACTTCTACTAGAAAGGTCTCCTTCACAATCTCCATTATCACATAAAAGAATTGAAATCAAAGCTCAAAGATAAAAGAGAAAGGAAAGAGACTACCTAGCCTTACGGCGGTGTAGCTGGCTCTTCATAGAGCTTCAGGAGGTGTCCGTTGCATTGGAAGATCTTGCCCAAGGCCTCCTCTAGTAGCTCTATCATGCCAAAGTCATGTACTTTGACTACCACATAGGGTCCGTCCCAACTCATCTTAAATATGCCCTTCTTGAACTTGAATTTGGCTTGATATCACAGGACCTTGTCACCCACTTTGAATTTCTTTCTCAGGATGTTGGCATCATGGGTGGCCTTTGTCTTTTGCTTGTAGATGTCGGAATTGTTGTAGGCATCCAACTGCATCTCTTCCAGTTCTTGAATTTAAAGAAGCCGGTTCAAACCATCTTCCCCAAAGTCCAAGTTGCATGTGACTCCCCTTGTCACAAGGGTCTTTATTCGAGCCATTTAGTTAAGAAGGTACCACTAATGATCTTTGTAATCCTTAAGTTCCCAAAGACCTTAGTTGAGTACCATAATGTATCACTTGTCTTGGAACTGAGTTTCTATGAAATTTAAAACTTTCCACAACTAGTTCACTTTAACCTTTAAAATAGTGGTTCTTAACTTCAAAACTAAGCTCTCCCAGTATTTTTATAATAAAAACCCAACTTATCATAGTATTATTATATTAGGATTCAACTTAAAACTGAATCCCTTCGCAACGTATTCCAATTATTAATTAAGATATATAGATTATTGGCATGTAAATAACTTAAGGCATAATTCACTCACTTATTCAAGCTTCTAAGCATAATGTAATTATTACTCAATCATGCGTGAGCATCTACATGCATTATCAATTATGCATACACAACAATCTGTCATCACCGCAGATGACACTTGCCTTTAAACTGCTATAGTCAAATCTATCTTCCTTATGGAGGGTATTTACATGCCAAAATCACTAAATACTTATATATCTTCCATATGATAAATAATTAAGGCTAAACACATAGCCAATATTAAAACAATTAACTGCATGTAACTCATCAGCTTTACCTTCTTGAGGCTTCACCAACCTTACCGCCCTGGCCCAAATACCTACTTTTTTGTATATAAATTTGGGAGAGGGGTGAGATTCACGAGATTCTCAGTAGTAACTACAATCTATCATATATCATGCAAGTTCACAAAGCATGCTAAACAAGCCACATAGAACAACACCTTATAACACAATATCATCATTGATGCTCATTATCAAACAGATAATCCAGCCATAAAACAAGGCGCACATTTTCATGACAATCAATATCATACAAGGCAATTTACATGTTCTCATGCACAATTAGCATAATGGCATAAACAGACATGCAGAACAAATACATAATAATGATAGGAGAAAGTTACTACCTCTTGCAATTTCCTCCAATATACCTCTACCTTTTCCCGTCTTTGATTACCCCTTCAAAGCTTGGGCATATATCAATCCTATCATATATATTTAAGTAAGGGAATATTAATACATAAACCATCATCATGGAACTTATTCTACTTAGCCCCAACCACAAACCCAATATTCTAAAGTCATAACCAAAGATTGGGGGTTAACAGTTATCATCAAAGTTCCAAAAATCATAACTCTCTTTCTAGACATCAATTTGATGCATTCTTAGATTCATTTTAAAGTTTTGGATGTCTACCATTTACTCACAAAATTTCATAACAAATGAAATTGGTTTGCTCTGTGAAAATCTCTTATGAAGTTCACGAGTCAAAATTTACTCTGATAGGGTCTTACTAACTTGTAAAATTCATATCTCTCTCTACAGAACTCCAAATGACCTGGTTCTAAGTTCATTTTAAAGCTCTCTATGTCTCATAAAATTTTATAGAAATCAAAGGTCATTTGCCCCTGTTTTCGGAATACTTATTTTTGGCATCCAATATTTTCTTCCAGAATTCAACCTTATCTTTCAAAAATCATATCTCCTAATCTATAATTCCAATTTGCATAAATTAGGACTTTTTTGAAAGCTTAGGATGTCCTCTATATTTATGAAAATTTTTAGGGGAAATAGAGTTCATTTACACTTTCAAAATTCCATACGAAACAGGACAGCTCCATTGGACCAAACATACCATTTTCCAAACTGCATCTATTTATGACATATTCATTTTCTTCCATACAAATATAATCCCACTGCACCGAATACACACATATATATGTATTTACAAGGCTAAGCCTTCCCTACAAGTTCTGTTTCTGTTTCCCCCAATCTAGAACCGAAACATACCATTCTAAGATGCAACATTTTTATACATATCTTCACACCTACATTTTCTTTACATTCAGACAACATTATTCTCACACTATCTCTCACATCGTATATCATCTTAATCAGATTAACCACAAATTTGGCATATTCTATGCGGCAGAACTAATGACATATTCACGATTTCAAACTCACACCCACAAACTTTCGATTCTACAATGCACATTCGGACAGACCCAGACATTCGAATATATATATACATGCATTCAGTTTTGAATCCCTTAAATGCTACATGCAGCCGGAAAATCGAAGGTAGAAGGGAAATAGAAACTCACCGAACCTACAATCCTTCCCTCCGATCAACAATCGCTGCTAGCCGAAAGGAATGAGTGAAGAAAAGTGATTTCGGTTCTCTCTCTCTCTCTTACTGCAGTAGTGATAATGGCAGAAGGAAGAATAGGAAACTGAAGCCTTCACTCTCTCGGTCTTGCAATCTCTCTCTCTCGGTTTCGTCTCGCTGCTGGACCGGAGTTCCCTCCTTCTCTCCTTTCTCTTTCCCTCGGTCACTCTATTTCTCCGTAGCAGCGAAAAGAATAATGACAGAAGAAGATTGCAGAATCAAAGAGAAAGGGGGACTCTCTCTCACTCTCGGCTTCAATGAAATGGAAGAAGGAAATGAAATGGTAAAAGTAGAAGCTCTCTCATTCTGTTCGGCTGTTCTCTATTCTCTGCCTCTAATCCGAAATGACAAAAGGAATAACCGAGCTCTCACTCTCTTCCTTGGTTTTATTCATTGCGAAAAGAAGAGTTTGATATTTGACTTTGTAGCCGTGTCTTCTCTTTGCTTCTACACGTGGGAGAAAAATGGAGAATATATGTTTTGGCCAAATGAAATAAGAGTGACCGGAGGAAGGAAAGAATAGATATGTGGGCCAAAAGAATTAAGTGGCCAGCTGGTTTCATGAGTGCATAACACGTGGAAGAAGAGAGGAAAATTATACATATATGGGTGTTTTTATTCCAAGAAAAAAATGTGACCTGTCAGATGAATTTTCGGTAAAGCTGGTATATCACCTATCTCTAAAAATTCCAAACTGACTGTCATTAGTCTCCAAATATTCCAAGGGTACTCCCCAATTTTCCTTATATATTATTTCCAACATTTACTATTTTTTCTAGAATTTCTCCGAATTTGGGCTCTTACCGATAAAATCTCGGATAGAAAATCTTAGAAATTAATCTCCATATTCTTTTGAACTGGAAATAATTTCTTAACTCATTAAAATTCTTGGGCTAATATTTTCTTCATTTAAATCACTTTTTGAAGACCTTTGAATATTTTCCATATTTATTTCTAACTAATTCTTCCTTTTTAATTAGCTAGAAATTCCTGTGAGGGTTGGAAAATTCGTCTTAATTTATTTTCCACCTTTCTGCATCCTCTGGGTCTCATGTGCTTATAATCATATATATCTTTAATTTATCTCCATAAATTCCCCAAAAATGCACATAAAATAATAAGATTTTTAATCTTATTATAACTTAAAGAGTTTCCAAAAAGTGGAATATTACATCTTTTAAACTTGAAAAATCCATTGCTTTATCATCTTGGGCTTTTGTATAGAATGAGTACCCATTTAAATAAATATCATAGCCTTAGCAAGTGATGACCTGAAAAGAAGGCCCACAGCTAATAGTTTGATTGTCTCTAACACACTGGTCTCTTGTGAAACTTGTTTCTCAAACTATTGCATGAATATCTTGTTTTATGCATTGGCTATCTACATGTCATTCTTTCTTAGATAAATGTTATTTGTAGTATCCAAAGATTCCTACATAAAAATTTAGTAAATAATTATATAAAAGAAATATAGAATTTTGGGGGATTTTTCATAAAAGTATTATAGACGGAGTCGTGTTGTCATAAGATTTTGGATGACCAAATGATATCCAAAGATCATGATAATTTACGAGATGAAAGTAGACATCTTAAGCTAAAATTAGTAGGTCAACCAAATTAATTGGATTTATATGCTAAGAGATATGAATTTTTGAAGTTTTCCCAGTGAAATTTTGCTAGTTTTTGGAGTAGTGATTAGAAGTGAATTTTCTAGGACTTTTCTGCTTCCAATTGATCCAAGAAATATTTTTCTCCAAAACTATATTTAATAAGGGACATTTGAGCTTTGGAATAACTTCAATTGGAGATGTGTGAAATTAGTTATGAATTTTTAAAGTTGGGTCAAAATCCTGTTTAGGAAACTTAAAATTGTAAAAATGTAAGGGCAAAAGGGTCATTTTGCAATGCAATCCAATTTTAAAGCATATTCAAACTTCTCTAGATTATCTGCTTGTCTCCAAACCAGATAAATAGAGAGAGAGGGAGAAGCTCAAGCAACTAAGGTTTTATGATCCAAATTTGAGGTAAGTTAACGTAAAACACCAATTTCTTGCAGTTTTTGGTACTTAGGACCACTCCTAACCATTTCCCTTGATTAATTTGGTATATTGAAGGTAGAATCATAAGGATAAAGAGAGATAAATTTTGTCCTAGAGAGAGAAAGTGAAGAAAATTAGAAGTAATTTCTAGAACTTCGATTCTTTCAATTCTTTATTATTGTTGTGACTGTTTGTAGCTTGAATTTGCGGTTGTTTGGCTTGAATTTTTGAATTTGGAAATGATGAATTCTAAGTGTTATGCTGGAAAAATTTCATCTGAGTTAAATGTAATTGGTGTTTAAATGATTAAGTCGATGATTAGGAGCAAAAAGTATGTTTAATCGATCGATTTGTGAAAAATCACATGTTTGATATATGAGGGGTGAATTTTGTCTAGCAAAAATGAGTTTTAGAGATGGAACTTGAAAATTCTAATAGTTCCATTCTACTCAGAAGGGAAAATTAGGTGGGGTTCATGTTAGCCTAAAGTCCAAAAAATCCCAGAACATAAAATGACAAAAATGGGTTGAAAAACCTTAATTGGGACTGACAAGGGTATTATGATAACTTGAAATTGAATTTTCCCAATCTAAGATCAAAAATGGATTCTACACATGAAATTGTGTTGGGGTATGTCAGGTCATAATTTTTGGAAAATTGAAGTTAGACCAAGTATAAAAAGGAAATAGATTGCTATCCTAATGACAATTTTGTAATTAGGCATTTTAAAGAGAGATAATAAATTTTTTTAGACACCTAAGAAATAAACATGAATAAGGGATAACTCATTGGCATTATATTTGGATTCGTAGGAGACTATATTTACTCGTGTAAGACTAAAAAGTCGATAGGGCTGTCAGACACTGAAAAGACTTCACGTAGTAACTTTGTCTTTCATAATGTATGTGATATGCTACATGTATTGTATGTTGTTCATGACATTTAGATTGAGATGTGTGGACACCAGGGAGATAATGTGATTCTTTTGAGTCCACTATTAGACTGAGACAGGTTGGCGCATATGAGACGGTGTAACCACTTTCGGTTCACCATTAGCCTGTAACGGGCGGATGCCTATAAGGCTGAGGCGGGATGCCCGTGGGGTGGTGTGACTGATTACAGTCTACTGTGAGACTTGAGATGTGCATTACACCTTGCATTGATATGATGATGATTTGAACACTACATATGTTTTGATGATGGTACTAATGACTATAATATGATGATGTGGGTGGTTGCTTTTCATGTTTAGTATGATTATATTCATGTATGATTGACTATCTATTGCTACTGAGATTCATTTGAATCTCACTCTTTTCCTCAAATTCAATTTATCCAGTTAGAGGTACTAGTTCTCGAGACAAGAATCTAGAGACCAAACCTTAGATGTCCGAGTCTCGACCAACGGACATGTTTTACTATTTTTTTTAGTTAGTTTCTCTTTAGGAACTTTTGAGATACTGTACTTATATGTAAAAAGCTGTGTAATCCTATGGTAAGACACTGTATGCACTCCAAGTTGTATAAATATATCAGTACCATTTTATGGTAATTTCTACTCATTTATGAACTGTGCTCAATACTTTGATAAATGTCGTGATGGAAGAGGGATTTGACATTTTGCAAACTTTTTTAATGTTCATCTAGGTATGTGATATAACATGATATTTATATGGTTTTCTGGGGTATTTTATATCTAAATTGCACACATTTACCCTCAAATTGCATGGTATTTATACTTTATGGATTAAATGTTCAGACTTTGCATTTTACTGAATTATGGGTAAAAATAGAATTATTTATATGATTCTTCACTTGCCTTGGCAAAATTTTTCTTTGTGATGATATTTTCAGGAAAGCAAAGGAGAGATTAGAGCCTAAGATGGATCAAGGATGGAGATACCAGAGCTTGAAGGCCTAAACACATGGAGAATGTTGTTCTGCCACGTGGGGTCACGACTGGGACCTGTTAGGTCGCGACCTTAGATGTTTTATTGAAGCTGTGCATTTTGGAGCAAAGTCAAGCCTAGAAGGAGTTTCCATGAAGCCAGGTCGTGACTTCAGTTCGTAATCTTAAAAAGATGCATTTTAAATAGCTATAAAAGGGGAGGTTAACATGCTATTAGTAATGGTGATTACTCGTGAGATTTCAGAGTAAACCAGCCTGAAACCCTAGTTTCCCAAATTCTCTCAACCCATTAACCCTAATACATAACCCTAGCCTCCATCTACCCAAATTCCACCAATTCCAACCACCATAACCCTAATCTACCCAATCTCTCATGGATTCGAAGACTAATCGTGTTAGTGAGATATTCAAAGGAATGAGAGGCTAAACACCTTAGCCTCTCGGTGATGGATCGTAAAGGTTGGAGCTTACGTATTAACTAGGGGAGTAGAACTATTTAGATCTTCTGTATTTCTTCTTCATCTTGTAATTCTCCTAGATTTAGAAAATTTTCTGGGATGATGTGATTTCTGATTACGTTTGTAATTGAAGACGATATGGATGTTATGCTTATGGATGATTGAATTTTCGATTTAATATTTATCTGTGTTTAAAGACTTATTTTTTGTGTGATTGATTAAATTGCCATGATTGTGATTGATTTTCTCTCTTGTGCATAATCCTCAATTGTTGATCGACAATTCAAGGATTTCATTCATTCATCCATCTTAAGAGCACTCTAAGAGAACTTAACAATGAGTTAATTAATAATTGATCAACCTAGGATCCTACGAAGGCTTTTAATTAATTAAATCATTGGACCTAAGCAATTGCTTAGGGTTTTTCAAATTAAACATAGAGAATATAAAAACTCCCAAATTCTTTTGAGAGAGCGAGGATAACCAAGCGACCACCATCGAGAGACTAGTCCAATCATGAGAACCTTCAACCAAAATTATTTTCAAAATCCTAAAAACAAAAGAAAAAAGGATTTAGTTTAATTTAGGTTTAGTTTAATTTAGTTACATGCACCACAAAAACCCCCTAATTAACCAACTAATTAGTTTAGTTTAAAATTAGGTACTTAGGAATTCCAAATAGAGCTCCTTGAAAAGAACGATTGGTTTCCCTATACTACACTATTGGTGCAATCACTTTGACGGACCGATTTAGGCGACAATCTTGGTCTTGATCAGTTATACATAAACAGTACAACATAATATCTATACTACTCCTTGTCTAGTTGTTGAGGGCACTGTAAATTAAAGAACTGGTTAAAATGAATAAAAGTTATATAAAATGATTATTATGAAATAAAAAACATCACATTAAAATACTTACTGAAGGATAAAACTACTTTGTCTCTTTATTTTTGCCTTCCCGTGTGCCACCCGGCATCCTATATGTCTTGAGTGCCCTACCATTGAAATAAAAATTACAACACATTAAAACAATTAATTTAAGTCAATAACAAATGATTTATGAAAGACTTAACTCAACTTACGTGTTGAATATGGTCTTTATCTCTTCACTTGGCCGGCTACCCAACGAATCAAACCAATAGAGGACATTGATGCTTGGGCAAGCGACACACAACGTCTAGTGATAGCTGAAACAATATATATAGAGTAAAATACACTTAGATGACAAGATAATTATTAACAAACCGAACATGTCTAAACAAACAAAATTAAGTTACTTGCCCTTCAAGAATTGGTGCAAGATAGCATGGCTTTTTTGTCTCCCCATCGTGTAGCCCACATAGCTCATCCTCACCTCCAGCTTTGTCTGTTGCCTTTGCAAATTGGCAACACATAAAAACCAAATATACATAATCTCTTTACAATTGGATGCACATGTTGTAGAATGAGTTATCATTAGATGGAAGTGAAAAATTAAGTAGTTAGTGAATAAATAAAATCTAAAAACGGTACATTAAATAGTTGAGCTTAAAAATAAGTAATTCACTTACAGAATTGCAAATTGTAGCAAGCTAATGTTGAGCTCTTATAAAGATAAGAACTCTCTCATATCTTTCCTATCTATTCCAAAGTCATACTCCAATCTTTCACCCACAATCCCACAAGGCATATGCAAGTCAATGTTATTAATTCTTTTATAGATCAGTCGCAGTTGTGCTAAGAAAGAAAATTTCATGCCCTCTTCTTCATCCTAAAGAGAAATAAAATAAAGATTATAGCTAGTATGTCAATTAAAAAACTCAAGTAAGGTTAAGGTGCTGCTGACCTGAGAAGAAGTACTTACGTCTACTATAGCAATTAGACTTTTAGGCCAAAGGATGAAAGATCATATTGCTTTACCTAGTGTGTCAACCTCTTCATCATAGATAGGGATATGTTCCTCACCCTCTCGAACACTGGTAACAGTGACCCTCCAAAATTCATGTTGAATTTCCTTGCCATGGTAGACTGTAGCCTGTTTATATACAAGAGCATCGGAACAGTATGCAAGGATGGGATATCCAAAAAGAGGGTGCATGGTTCTCCAGCTTTTAGAGGTCGAGAATGTGAAGGAGGGTCGTCATATGGTACCTCCGATAGATTGTAACTTCCTCTAGTGTTAGGGAAGGCTGGGGATTCCTAAGTTAAGAGAAATGACAGAATTAAATAAACTAGCTTATCTGAAGGCAAAACTCAATAATAACTGAATTTTGGAACATATCTGAGTTCTATGTTCTGTTGAACCTTATTGACATTGAATGTTGGACATGACCATAGTTTGGACCTTGCTACGTATCTCCTGCAACAACTCTTCTCGGAGTGACTTGCGATGTCACATCTCCTTCTCTTCCTTGACTTCCTGCTAGAGTGATTGTCGAACTTCCTCTCAGAGTGACTCTTGAACCTTGGCCACAAGCTCTCTACTGGTTCATTTTGTGTATAACATCATGGAGGTCATCCAAAATATTTTGCAAACCCAACTCTGCTTGGCTCCCCACTAACAGCACCAGGATGATTTGGCTTCCTAATGGCCGTTGCCAAGATGTCCATCCTTCCATTCTGGGTGAAGCAGCCTTGGCTACTTTGCTCCTCAAGTTTGTCCTATAGAATATAATCCATAAATGATAATTAATTAGTTCTAATCTTTAAGGAATTTGAACTGCATGTAAATATACTTTACATTGACTACTTACAATCCTCCCAGCAACCACAAAAATAGAAGGATTCATGTATTTTCCAGCTTTCATCTACGCCGCTTTCCATTTTTTATGTCGTGGGGGAGGAGCTGGCTCCTGTACAACAATGCTGGGATCTGACTGAGTTGCTTCTTTCATTCTCTCCAGCTCTTCTGCCATCATCTTCCTTTGCAATTTTCGATAAGCCCCTCAAGACATGTCATGCACATATTGATTATGTGCTTGCTTCTCTTTACCAGCTACACCTAAATCCTGTAACCAAAAAATTAAGAAAAATTAGTAAAGTCCTAAGAAAAAATTTTACACTATGATGAAAAAAATTTACCTGAAAGTATGGATCATGTCTTGATGCCACAAACTGTCTGCAATCCTCAGGTGAAATGTATGAATATTTGAGACTTGGATCCTAACCCTTCCTTAGACCACAAATGTATTTTTGGCCTAGCCTATACTTGAAATCTTTCCATCATCTCTAAATTGCTCCCATCCAATGTCTGTGCACTTGTCTGGTTTTTGGGATATCATATGTTTGCTGCAATATGTAACATAATGTTATTTGAACCAAATTGAACCAACATAAATAGTTAAGTAA
>JBAGKO010023979.1:0-10964 GCA_037177275.1 Acacia concinna | reverse complement strand
CTTGTAAGCGACAAAGCCTGCGACAAGTGCTGATATTGCTGGTGCAAACACTCTTGCAACGCTAAGTGCGCTAGATATTGTCTGCACCATAGTTTTCGTTATGTTTATAGCAGCGCCAAGAGCCAAAACAAGTCCGTTGCCGACAGCCGATATCATGGGCTGGAACGCCGCCACGGTTTTCACGATAGCGGGTATCAGGTCTTTGGTTATAACCTTGCCAAGCTCTGCAAGCTTTGGCCCGATGTATGAAGCCACCTGCTTTCCTATATCAGATAAAGCAGCAACCGTTGGCGGTACTGCATTTGCGATTGACTTTAAAGATGACTCGAATATCTTGCCAATGCTGCCGATAGCACCAGATATATTTGCAGGCCCGATCGCTTTAAGCACCTCTGCTACACCACGAACAATACTTGTTTTCATGTTTGCGTATCCAGTACTGATACCCTTGGTAGAATCCTGCGCAATCTTTTCAAGTGACTTTAATCCCCCACCACCTTCGGTATTGAGCTTTATAAGCGAATCCGTAAAGTCTTTTACGGTCAGCTCGCCGTTGCCTAGTTTTTCTTTGAGCTGGCTAACACTTAGACCCATGTCTTTGCCCATAGCTACCAACACTGGTGTGAGTCCTGAGTTTCTAAGCGAATTCCATGTTTGCGCGTCTAGTGGTCCGTCCATCGGTAGTTGCGATAGTTGTGTGATGGCATTGTTGACCATGTCAGAGCTTCCGCCGAAGCCGAGTATCGCATTGTTAAGTGCGCTAAATATCTTTTGGCCTTTATTGATATCGCCATAGGTTGCGGCGAGTGCGGTCATGCCCCGAACACCATCGTCAAGAGAAGTCGGCAATCCTTTTATTGATTTGTCGAGGTTCTTCATCGCTGCCTGGGCTACACCAGCATCGAAACCCATGTTTTCAAAAGTGCGCGCAGAGCTATTGAGCGTATCAATTCTTTTTACTGCACCTCCGATGTTTGCTACAAGTGCTGCGCCTATTGCAACGCTTGCGGCTATAATACCCGTTTTTAGGACAGTACCAGCCGCCGAAGCTACTTTTGAAAGTCCGCTGTTCATCTCTGAGCCGACTTTATTGGCGGCTGCTGTACCTGCGCCAGAGAAGCCTCGCGAGATTTTACCTTGTACACCAGTGAGGTCTGGTGCGATCTTTATATATGCCGTTCCTAATGATGCCATGCTTGAGGTTGCTCCTGCTTAGCCAGTTTTACCGCAACTGTAGGCGTGACTTGTTTACACTAATTATATCATGTCAACTATGACAGTTTGCCAGCGTCTTTGGCCTTGCGTATAGACTGAGCAGCAATGTAGTTGTCACGCTGTGAACCGCCACCGCTAACTTTAGCGATTGCACGACTACCACGCTTAATAACGCCCACCGATGAAGTCACCGTTATATTTGGCGGTCTGCTTGTCATAGTCGAAGCGTTTGATCTTGCCCTATCTGCGATTGCGCTGGCTGATTTCCTTACGGCTGACATAGCCATAACTTGCAGTACAGCGCCACCGCCGACTAAGTTTAATTGGAATGATACTTTTCTAGCCATAATTCTATTGTACTACTTTCGAGGACGTGCAAGTATATCCTTAACATCATCAATCGTCATCGTCATTTCTTGCTTTTGTTCGCGCTCTATCTTTTTAATAAATTCTGGTATGAACGGCTTTGGTGCGTTGTTAGGTATTTTCTTCTGTGCGTCTTTGCTCTTTGTCCACAGTAGCACCTCTAAGAGATAGTTGCCTTTGTTAAGCATTATCTCTTGCCAGCCCCATTCGCCAGCTGGGTCTGCTAGTAGCATCAATCGGCTTTTCACCGGCAATTGATAGAGCAGTCGCGACGCTCTAGCATTATCTACATCTGATACATTAAGCCCATAGTATTCTTGAAAGTCTGCTTCTAGCTCGTCGTAGTTATCACGCTTTATCCGAACGAGGGCTATCCTTTTGGGTCAAACTTCTTGAAGATTGCCTCGAATGCAGCGTTGAGCTTCGCGATGCGCATACGTCCTTCTTTGTTTACGAAGTGAGCTTTCATCTGGTCATATCCATCTTCGCCAACAACAAGCTTAATGAGTTTTATCATTTCACCAACTTTGCCAGCCTGCACATCATCAAGCATCTCAAGTGTATCGACATCATCAAGCAAGTCTATGTTCGCTTTAAACGTGTAGTCATCGACTGTAATTTCCACCTGATTATCGTCTTTTTTTGCTACCGCTTCGCTCATTGTAAGTACTCCATATTATTGATAATACAATTATAGCATAGCAAAACAGCCGCTATTTTGGCGGCTGCTATGCTTGAGTGTATTGTATCAGCTACTAAGAAGTAACTGCAATGTACTCGGTGTGAGTGTTTCCACTTCCGTCAGGGAATGCGACGAACTTAGCAGGATAAGTGATTGCATCACCATCTGTATAAGTTATCTCACCACTTCTGTCGGCGATTTTAGCGTTCGGTACTACGATACGCTTAATACGTCCACCAGTAAGCACAACCTCGAAGATTACTACTACGCTAGGTAGTGGTGCGCTACTTTGCTGAACTGTGATGTCTAAACCAGATACTGTTACGTTACCTGCACCATAGTAAAGCTTAAGAGCTTCTTCGTTAGTCTCAAGTAGGTTGACAGTGAAAGTTTCTTTGAACGATGTTTGATCGCTAAGAACTGTATCACCACCCCACGCCTTGATTTCCTCTGTGTCAGTTTCAATCTCATTTACGAGACCGTCTTCGCTAACATAACCTAGACTTTTATAGGTTATTGCTAGTGAAGTAGTTGCGTCAGTTGGTACTGATGTACCTGCTGGAGCGACATAAACTGCACCGGTTGCTTTTGGCTTACCAAACGATACATTTGCTGCTGTATTAGCCATAATGATTTACTCCGTCTAGATTGTCGGCACAACTGATGCTCTGCTTTATTACTATTTTAGCATATACTACCAACTACTAAGCGCCGTTCGCTTCCAGACATCATCGCTAACACAAACATAAATATACGAGCTATCCCACGCCACCTGACCTTTGATACCAGTATCAGTAGCACTGCTAGGCGTTCGGTTAGTAATGATTGGCACGAACTTAGTGCCGTTATGAATATAAACCTCATTAGTATCAGTAATGTGTAGCAATTGACTAAGCTGACCATAGGCATGTTCGGCTGATGTTAACTCACTAGCTATACCTCTAGTTAGTCGTATGGCCTGAGTTGTGTTATTTAGCTTTGGCATATTAAACTAGCACTCCTGTATCAATCGCTGGGCTGTCGGCACGCAATCGGTAGTCTTTCGCTGACTTATCTAAGAATAGTGGGTCGGCATTGATTGAGTTTGTGATAGTAGCACTTCTCTGGTCAATACCATCAAGACAACAGTAACTTGCGATGCTTGCTGCTGGGCTGTTTGCTCCGTAGTAAGAACCCATGAGCGGTTGGTCTGCGTGGTCGCTTTTTAGTATGGTGTTTCGGTATGTAACGACACCGACAGTGCCGTAAAAGCCGACAATTCCCCATAGTTTATAACCAGTCGCATCATTATAAAACGTGCTTTCTCTTATATTAACGCTCCAGGCGTTGCTTGGCGTAAAGACAAGAAAAGCGGGTTGTGCACTAGCGTATTTATTTTTTATATTTGTGATTAGGCATCTGTCGAAATTAGTTGTTATGGAGTTTTGTGTTATACCAGTCACCGAACCACCGCCACCGATAAAGGCACCTCTTGCTGCTGTCGAACTCCCTGTTAATACAGTATCAATCACACAATTAGTAAATTGCATAATTTGGTCTATTCCTGCTATACGTCCGTGGTATATAAACGAGTAATCTGTTGTTCCGCTCCAGTTGTAGAAAACTAGATTTTCAAAAGTTATATTGCCCTGCAAATTCCAAGTAACCGCAGAAGCAGCGAAGTTAATTCGTGCATAAACTTGCTTGACCATGTTCGGTATTGTTTCAGATTTAATTGTTAAACCTGCTGGCAAAGTTTTAACTGACGTACTATAGTCTGTCGCAGTCGCTACTAGTATAATCGTGTCGTTAGCTGCCACAACACTAATCGCTTTATCTACCGTCTTATATGGTGCGATAGCCGTACCAGCGTTAGTGTCTAAGCCTGTAACTGAATTGACGTATTTAACTGCCATTTGTTAATCCTCCAAGATGCTCAGTAAGAGCGTCTACTTCTGCTTGTTTTCTGGCAATCTCATAGCCGAGTTCAGCTACCTCTATCTGCTGTAGGTATTCGGTAGTGTCGAAGCCCTCGATAGTGGCAGTCTGCAATGCTTGCTTAATAAAAGCTATTGATTGTTCCGTGACTGGTATTGTGAATGTTATTTCTTGCATGATTTCTCCTTTTTATTATACTCCTAGAACTCCGCCATCTATGACAACAGGTCGAGGGTATGCACCAATGTCAACCTTGTAGCCTCTGATATATGGCAGCCCGTTTAGTCCTTTTTCAACACTATTACCGCTATTGACATCGATTGTGTACTTCTTAGGTATATGCTCGAGTTTACCGTTAATCATTTGAAAGTCATAGAATATCTTATTCCAGATACCTCTAGCGAACAGCTCAAAGGTTGGTGGTGATTGTGACATATCATATCTGATAGCACCCTCATAAGGCTGTTCGTTGAATTGTCCGATAGCTAGGTTGGTGAAGCGTTTGCTGTCGATGTATTCGTTGGCGTAGCCGTTCTTGTCGTTGCCCTGCTTATATCCCATGTCTGGTGCTGAGGCATCGGTATTAAACTTGAGGCTGGCTTTATTCCAGTTAGTACCATCATAAGCATAGTATTCGTTTGTGTCGCTTGCTAGTGCCACGCTAGGGTCTGCAGGTGTACTGGTTAAGATGTTTCGTTTAGTGTCGATGATTAGGCTTGAGCCAGCACTTATAGCTATGTTGCCTGAACCGAGTAGACTGGTGCTGTTGATAGTTTTAATGTTTGTGCCACTAACTAGAGTATCTTGCTTGCCTGAGATGTCTACAGGTGGATTTACCTTATCTAGATTCCCAGTGATAGGATTGAACGAGAAACTCATTTTACGACCTCACTACAGAGGTTAAGGCTTCCTTGGTTGCATCGGCATAGGTAACTGTAACTACTGCTACGCTCACACCTGATAGCTTGTAGGTATAGACTTCGCTTGAGGTTGTTGGATAGGTAGCTTGAATTTCATCATGTTGCTCTGGTACTAGGGTGTTGTTGATTGTGGTTGGTACTGGTGTAGCTCTAAGTTCGGCATCAGTTAAGCCGACACCTGAACTACCACCAACGTTACTACCATCAGGGTTTACCACTGCGATAGCGTTATCATTTCTGGTTAATGTCGTTTGGACGCCACCACCGCCACCGCCGACTGGCTTGGCAAGTATCTTTTTCAGCACGTCTAATAATTCTTTTTGGCCGTCCTGTAGTTCGGCTGTACTGAACTTCGGCATAGCGATGTCGGTGATGGCTTTAATGATTTTTTGATTGTCAGCATGTAACGGCTTTAAGTCTGGCGCATCGACTGCAACATTCGGCGCTGCTACGTTTACGGATAGCTCTTTGTCTTTGAGTGTCTGCTCGATGTCTTGAGCAGTACTCAGGAGGGCATTCAAGCCGTCTGTGTAGTCTTTCGCTTCATTTGTGGGTATTTTATCGGCTAGTTGTTTTGTGGTGCTTATAACGGCTTGTATGCCGTCAGTGATTGGCGTGAGATCGGTTGGCTGTTGCTCTGAGATTGACTGTTTGATTTGCTCCAGTAGCTCAGTTACTTTTTCAACGTCCGGTGTTCTTACGCTATCAAGCTGATTGACAAGCTCCGTTTTTGTTACCTTGCCGTCTAAGTACTTGGTGATAGTTTTTGCAGATTGCGATATAGCACTCTCAATGTCTGAAAGCTTTTTTTGCACTTTAGCGTTATCGGCTTGTAGCCGTTTCGCTGATTGTATGCTGTTTATATCAATAGTCGCCACGTAGCACCTCTTTTATTATTTATGACTCCCACGACAGGTATATATCTGCTGTTGTGGTTGACCAGCTGTCTACAGTTTGTCCACCGAAGCCGAGTAGCTTCAATTCTGACTTTTTAAAGTAGAGGTCGCCACCAGGGTTTACGAACTTAAAGTTTTCACTGTATGGCCCAGCCGTTTGTCCGTATGTTTCTACAGGCGGTACGTCTATCGGTGATGTCATAGCGCGTTTAACAGACTCTAGCACTGTATTCTTGACTGCGCTGCCGTATAGCGTGTCATCTGTCACTTTATCATCGAGATCAGCAGGTCGGTACATCAGCCGTAATCTGTCGCTGGCCGTATCTAGCAATGCAGTCGCTCTGGTCACTTCTTCCGAGGTTAATGGCCGCCAGTAAGCTGCCAATTCAGTTGTGGTTGCAAAAGCTGCCATTACACTTCTCCTGTCATAAAGTTATTAGTACTAGCCTTGTCGCGTATCGCTTTTAGGCCCTCAGCTTCGCGTACACCCATACCTAGCATCTGATATATCTGTACACTGCCTGCAAGCTCTGGCATAGCCTGTATAAGCTTGTAAACGGCATCGCCAGCAGCGCCAACATCAACCTGAAAGATTGGCCGCCATGCTGCTTTAATGTTTTCGAGGTCTTCCGGCACTTTATCCGACTTGTTAAGCGTTAATCTTATTGATATCGCTATCTGTTTAATCTGTTCGCCCATTTCATCTTGTGAAGCTCTAGCCTCTAGCAACAGGTCATCGCTCATAGCAGATAAGCTCTCGGCGCTCGTAGGGTTTGCTGTTTCATAACCGAGGTTGCGAAGCGTTAATGCTGTTTCTGCGCAGAAGTCACGTGCTAGACCCTTTTTGTTGTCCTCGAACTGGTTAATAGACATCTGCGCTAGTTGTCCGATTTCAGGCTTATCGCCGTCATCATCTTTACTAAATACCCATGCTTTGCCGATAGTAGAATCAAGTTTGTTCTTTTGTTCTTGCGTAAAGTCCTGCTCAGTGCCTAGTACGTAGCGTTGTGGTGTTGAATAGAACTCGCCAGCTATCTCGTAACGCCGTTTAACGCGAGCTACTTCCTGAATGATACGACGAACCGTTTTTGTAATACGTGAACGTCCTAGAGGCTGTGAAGCGGTCGCACCGTGTGTCAGCGCGTGTAGCATTGTTCGGCCAGTGGGGTTCTTGGTGATACTATCAATCTTCTTGTTCTTGTATATGGTGGTTGCCTCTGGTGTAAATACAACGTAATCTTTCGGCTCTGATACGCTGCTCTGCGCTAAAGCATCATCGCCAGTCCATGATAGAACTGCTAGACCGTAGCTCAGTAGGCCAGTATTGTCATCGATAACGCCAGTCGCTTCACTTGCCGTGAATGGTATAAGTGCCACGCCGTTTGGTGTCTCAGATATCGCAACAAAAGACACCCCAGCTATGTGAGCATCTTTTTTAGCTTTATTGAGTACACGTTTAGCGTTGATCTCATCGAATAGCTCGTTGATACGGAATGTATCATTTGCGAAGCCATCAAACACTACCCTGTCAGATAGCGTGTTGACTGCACGACTAGCCCAGCCGATACCTGGTTTACTGTTCATCATCTTCACCGGCACTGATATACCGAAGTCCACATAACTATTTTCGGCGTTGTAGTACTGATACTTAATATCAACATTCACGCTCTTTTTGCGTAGTCTATCTAGTAGGAATTCAACTTGTTTTTTATGCTCGGTGTCTAGGTTCATGGTTGTCCTTTTTGTAGCCAGTATTTACCGTTACCGTAGACGTTCTTGTTTAATATTATTATAGCATGTCATTTTTTCGGCTTCTTGTAGTTATCGAGTAAGCCGTTGCGTGTTTTATAGCCTGATGTGAAAATTTTGCAATCGCAACTTGCGTGACGATCAAAAGCATCTGGACCGGGGTCGGTATACTTGCCAGCCTTACCGCGACACCATGCACAAGTAATTGCACCAGTCGTAGACCGTTCCATTGTCGGTGATTCGCCAGCCTCTAGGGCTATCTTGAATGCATCGCCCTGCGCTTTAGCTGCGGTGTCAACTAAGTAGCTACTAATGATTGCGTCAATCTCTGTGCCGTTGGATATGCTATCGCTTGCTACTTTAGCCATGCCGTAATGCCGATTATCAAGCCCAGCGCCTTTGGTGTACTCAATATTCATATCAAAGGCGTTCATGTCGTAGGTTTTAGCGTATACAGCACTGCCAACCTCTTGGAATAGTATCTCTTGGTTGCGACGGCGTACATCTGGCGCTATTTCAGGGTTGTTGATCAGTCTGCTCGCTAGTAGCACCTGTGGTAGTATGCTTTTAATTAATTCAGCGTAGTTCATTTGAAGTCCCAGCCATCTATTGTCTTCTTGATGTTCTCTAGTGTCTGTATGACGGTTTTAACACGCTTATCTGCATACCGTTCATCTCTGTAGGGTTCAGCTCTCGCTATTAGTAGGTCTATCAGGTCAGCTGCCTGTTTATCGGTTAGCCGGTTGGTGATCTCGGCTAGTGTCGTGGCGTTAGCGGTGTCAGTGTCAGCTTTCACGATATCGTTCGCCACTAGTAGTTCTTTAAACTCTTTAAACTCTTTGACCTTTTTAACTGCGAGGTCGTTGATGTACTCTTTTTGAAGTTCTGTTGCCATGCTCTAATTATAGCAAACAAAAGACGGCTCGTATTGAGCCGCCGATTGCCTATAGAGAACTGCTATTAGCTAGCGTTGTTCTGTAGGAGTGAGAAACCGTCTCCGCTGTCAAGGAATGCAAAGCCGATAACAATTTCAGCACGGAATGCTACTTCGTTGTGTCGTTGCAAGTCTCCGTTACCATCTGGGTCACCGTAAAGGATTGTAGATAGTGGGATATTACGCGCGATGCCCCATTTGAAGCTTGAGAAGTCACCCATAACGGCTTTGACACCAGTTGTGAGTCCCTCAGCTGAACCGCTAACAGTGTTTGAAACTGCCGCTGTAAGTCCACGTACGTTTTCAGTATTGAATCCGCCGAAGCCTAGTTCAGGGTATTTCTGAACGCCTGCACCGTTTTCAACTTCGCTAAGAACGCTTGCGTAGGTAGGGTCAAGACCAAGACCTGATGCAACGTAACCTGCGTTGTTGATTTGGCTTGCGAGTGCTTTCATATCTGTATCAGCGTTAGAAGTTTGGTTCACAATGTGAACTTTGTTTCCAGACATGCCGACTAGATAGTCAGTAACTCCACCAGTGTTTCCAGTAAGTGGGTTTACACCGTGGATAGCCAAGAGGTCAAGTGCGCGACTTGAAGCAGCTGCAACGTTTTCAGCGATCATCTGCATAAGTCCGATTTGATACTCTTCATCAGCCCACATAACTTCCTGTGATTCACGATGTGTGTACTGTAGTTTGTAAGTACGAGCTACAACCTTGGTAGGTTTTTGGCCAGTGTTACTCTTTTCAGCACTTTCACCGACTAGCTCCATTTTAGGAGTGCCAGTAAATGTAAACATGTCAGTCTGACCAGTTTTGAGGTCAGGTAGCTGTGGTGCTAGTCGTGCTAGTACACCGCTTCTGATGTTTTTCTTCCAGATGCCGCTTGCAGTATGGTTTGCAAGGCTAAGGTTTGTTGTTTTTAAAATTTGGCCGTCTACTCGTGCCATGTTAATTCTCCAGTTCGATTATTTAGTTAATCGTCAGAGTCTCCCAGTAATTCACGTCGCATTTTGTGAAACGGTGTTTCATCTGGTTCGTCTACCTCTTTTTTGGAGATTGCCGCACCGCTAGAAGTGTTCTTGGACAGCTTTTCGGCTCTCTTGAGCATTTCTTCTTTGGTGTCACCTGTGACGAACTCTGCTAGTTCATCAGATAGGTTGTATTTGCTGATAGCCTCTATCTTGTCGGCTCTTGCAACAGCCTCTTTGATTTTGGCATCATAACCTTTTTGCTGCTCCGATAGATCTGCAATTTTGCTTTCGTACTCGCCACTTGCTGCCTCTAGCTTTTCAGCCTTTGACTTCAGCTCGTCGTAATCTGCAAACTTGCCACGTTCACGCTCAAGGCGTTCGGTGAACCATTTGGAGTCGCCTACGATTTGATCAATGTCCTCTTTTTTGAAGGCTTTAACTTCCTCGTATTCATCTGATGAATTTTTAACGTAAAATTTCTGAGTCATAACCGTTTTCCTTTCCTGGTCGTCACCAGTATTTCTGACTTATCTTAATTATACACTATCGCCTATGGTATACGTCTACGTACACGATGTATTGATAGTACTGCTTAATAACATCGTCTAGTCGCACAATGCTGTTTACCTTTGCGCGGGTAATATTGTCGTTGCTTAGTAAGCCGGTGATGGTATCTGCTATGAGGTTGGCTGTGTTGCTAGCGTCTGGTCCTGATGTCTTGTGATAGACGTGTATCGCTATGCTGGACTGGTCTAGCACCATAGCTTCACGTCCACCGCCCTCACGCTCGACTAGTATGTACTTGGTTGGTGGAGTCTTTGGCGTATCGGAGTATGTGGCGTAGCCGGTAATGTTGCTGTTAAGCCAGCTGATGATGATTGCCTCTACGTTGTTCATACGATTGCCTCTGCGCGGAAGTATCTGCACCAACGAGTCGGGGTGTTGCCGGCCATAAACACAACGCTGTCGCTATCGACTCGAAAATCTTTACCGCCATACGTAATCTCGGAATCGCTAACATCAGCGGTACTAGCTTTTGGAATGTGAATACGAATCTGCATACGAGATTGCTCCATAGCTAGTTGCTCTCTTGCGTTGGTAGGTTCAGTGATAGGTGCTATTAAACAATCGTCAACTGTTACGTTGCTAATCTCCATAATGGGGTTATTGAAGTCGTCTACTTGCGGTATGTCGCCAACGGTCTTTTGTACCTGCTTCTTGAATACTAAAGTCATGCCAATCATGCCTTAATTATAGCAGATAGGGCTTATGACAAATTGCATTTTTATTTTGTAGCCGTAAATGTGCTGA
>JBAGKO010023938.1:0-10965 GCA_037177275.1 Acacia concinna | reverse complement strand
ATACTACATTATTGGTGCAATCATTCTGACCGATCGAAACAGGCGACAGTTTCGGTCCGATCAATGGCGCCGTTGCCGGGGAGCCATTGAATTGGTTCCTAGGTAATTGGTTTTCAAACCATTGTATCGATTCTCGTTGAGTTTTGTTTTTCTTTAGTTAGTTTAAGGTTTTTTTCCTGTCCTATGTGAATGTCGGGCTACCAAGCTAGCCCGTTAGCCATGTTAATCAAGTTTGGACTACCAAAATGGTAAACCATTAGGGATCGGGATTCTCTACCAGAACCACCAAACCCGTAACCCGACATGAGCTGGCCCGTCAGGCTTGGGCTAACCTGAATCCCAGTACTAGTCACAAGATTATTGTGGATTAGGACTCATCAAAAGGAATTAAGGGTGGATGTGTACCAAGGACTATCAGATGCAATAATAAGTAGAGAGAAATGCTTCTTCAATATGTAAACGCGTCATCCTTCCTTCATCATTCACTGGAGGAGTAAGATACATAATCCGGAATTACCAAGATGCCATAGTGATATGCAAAATTATTGGTTATCCTTATCTCTTTATAACATTTACTTGCAATCCAGTTTGATATGAAATAACTAGATATTGCAAACAACTCAATCTACATCCTTTAATACTAAGAATTTAGGCCAGCCTGAGCCCGACGGGCTAGCTAGTCATGGGTTACGAGCTAGTCGAGTTGGGCTACACAAGCCCGACATCTAACAAGCTGCCAAAAGCCTAATTAAAAGGACTAGTAGGCTAGCTTCTCATCTAAACTCTCAAGTCTCAAATTCAAGAGTGATAGAACGGACACAAGAGAGGATACAAGAGAGTCAGTGAATCAAACTATTAAAGCCACAGCGAAGCTACATACAAACTCACACATCATTCAATCTTGACATAATCAAAGTCATACCCACTCAACCACACCTAGTCACTCACAAGCACATCATTGTGACATAGAATGGACACTAGAGACAAAGAGGAGAGAAATAATCTATAAGAGCTTCACCCATTGTTCAATTTTTTGGCCACACTGTGGTCGACTACTCCTTAATTGCTTAATTAGTCATCACAAAAGGGAGGAATTAGATGACGTCATGATGAAGGAGGGAGCAAGAAAGGTGATTTGAGATGCGTCATCCATGAGACTAGCTCAACTGAGGTACATTTGACTATCTGAAAGAGTAGTGGTGAAATTGAGAGATTCATATATGAGCTTTGTCATCATTATGTGGAGTAAAGGAGACTGAAGGATTATGTTTAGTAGGTAAGATTGAAGAGTGAGAGAGACTGAGAGAGTTGGAGAGGAAGAGTAGCCGAGTGGTAACGAGGGTGGGTGTTGGTCAATGGCTTGATGTCAAGAGAGGGAGAGAATGACTGAGCGTTGAGAGAGGGAGAGAGACAAATGGGATTATGGGACTGTGAGAGAGAGACGATTGAGAGTAATTAGTGGAGTAAGAGGGAGTGGGACATTAGGGTTGGTTTGGGAGGAGACATGTGGTGTTAAAGGATTTTTCATTAAAAAAGGCTTATTATTTGAGCCAACCCGTTTAACCTACGGGTTAAACCCATTCAGCCCAAATACAAACAGGCCTCTATTGCATTGGCCTAAACTCGATTATTTTTTGGGGCTAATGGGCTCAACTCGCTAACGTATCCTAAAATACCAGCTATAACATCCTTCTAATTTCCTACATCAACTATATAGGATTTTTGGGTTGAAGTTGGCCTCATTGATTAAGACATTAACAAGAAAACAAATATTCAGAAAAATTCGCACAGGTATTGTTAACTATTTTGTTAGTGTTAGTTACTTTACTACTTTTTAATCACTGTGAACACTATACACTAAGAATTTCATTTTCTTATATATCACACAGAGATATACACAATTAAGTCCCAAAAAAGAGGTTTTCCTCATGCACATATCCTCCTTTTCTTAGATGTAAAATATAAGCCATCAAGTCCAGAGTCAATTGACAATATGATTTCAGTAGAGATTCTGAATCCAGCATCTTCATAAGAATTATTAAAAAAATTCCTGATTTATGGACCTTGCAGATTAAGGAAGCCAAATGCCTCATGCATGAAAGATAATAAATGTAATAAGTACTTCCTTACGAGGCTCAATTAGCATAAAACAATAGATGAAGATGGTTTCCCAACTTATAGATGTAGAGATGATGGCAAAACGATTCAACTAAAAGGGGTTACCTTAAACAATCGATATGTTGTGCCATATAATTCTTCTTTCTTACATATGTTCCAAGCACACATCAATATCGAAAAGTGCAACCACTCAACTGCTATTAAATACTTATTCAAGTACATTAACAAAGGAAATGTCAGTGTTGTTGTAAGATTGTTTGATAACAAGAATGACAACAATGGTCGTAAGGTTGTAGATGAGATCCGGCAATATTAAAATTGCTGTTATGTTTCAACGTTCAAAGCATCATGGCAAATTTTTGTGTTTAATATCCATCATAGGTACCCTTTAGTGGAGAGATTAAGCTTCAATCTTCCAAATCAATAATATGTTATTTATGCAAGTATAGAATATGTATCTGAATTGATAGACACATGGTGAGTTTGTGGGTCACAATTCCTATCATAGATGATGATTAATGCTGATGACACTTTTACACAGACGCTATCATATTTGGAATTTCCAAACCATTATGTATATAAAAGGGAAAAGCGATAATGTAAGAGGAGGGAAAGAGGATTTTCAGTTGGTAGAATGACTCATGTATAACTATCAACTGGAAAGCTCTATTACCTCTGTATTTTGTTAACCCAAGCATATGGACCTTCATATTTTGATAAGATTAAAACAGTTGATGGTATTACATTTAAAACCTTTAAGGAGGCATGATTTGCATGTAGTTTATTGGATGATGATAGAGAATATGTCTCTACATTTAAGGAAGCATCCATGTAGGCATCAGGACACTCATTAAGGAAGCTATTTGTCACTATGTTGTTGTGCAGTTCTCTGCAATAGCCTGATTATGTGTGGAAAGAAAGATGTCAATTGCTTTTGGAAGATATGCTTTACATGCCTCAGAATAATCCATCGAACATAGGTCGGTTTAATGTGTATTAATGTTTGTATAAACCATATTTCATATTCTTTTGCAAAAGTTATGATGCTATCATGTCATTTCATCTACACTTTGTTAACATTGCCAAGTGTGCACATAACTTCAAGTGAAGAGGTACAAGCTACATTGAAAGCAAGGTTCTGAAATCTGGACCAGCTTCTGAACTGGTCGAAATAGTGGGTTAAGGGTTACTGGGTTATACCAGAGTAAACCAAAGTCAGGCCAATGGTAATTAAAATGAGTATAATTTAATTAAAGTTTATAAAATATTTATATTTTAATTATAAAAAATAATAGACACCCATTATTTATATTTATGAAATTTTTCTATTTTTAATTTATTTCCTCTCTTAATTTATTTTACCTCCTGAAGCTTACGGGAAGTGTTGCAGTGCTAGCCTACTAGAGTCTAGAATACTAGGTATTAACTTTTTATTTTTATTATTTTTTCTCTTCTTGAATGTATAGATCATATTGAAGGAGATTAGGTTTAGTCTTGGAGAAATGTGAGTGGCACCATATGACTCTTCTCTCTCACCTATTTCCTCCTTCCCTTCTTCACTTTTGTATCAACCAGAAGATCATCGTAGAAGTGAAGATTGCAAACCAACGATATTTGTTCTTAAAGACAAATTCAATGAAGATGGAGAAGACAGATTCCTGTTAACAAATTTGGGGTTTAGGGATTTAGAAAGTTGTTTAGTCTGAAGTGATGGGCGACAATATTGTAGATAAGTTGTTTTGTTCTAAGAAAGTTCTTCTTTCATCTATTCTTCATCTTTCATGCTGTATATTCCTTCCCCTATTATTATTCTAGTTGATTTTGGGTGTGGAGTTTAAAAAAACTCGTCCAAGTTAGTGACTCACTCGACTGAGTCACCCGAGTTAGTTCCGAGTCAAAGTCAGCCTGGAGTTGTTGTATCACTCGAATCGGTTATATACTCGGTTCATCGGTTTCTGAGTCAGACTGACTGGTCCAGTCTGGGTTTAAGAATATTGGTTGAAAGAGATTGACACCCTTCTTTAAGAGAATGGCAAGACTTTGCATGACTTTAACACCCTTCCAGTTCCAAATAAACTACCAACACTTGATGTGAGAAACCATTTGGTCCTTCAAGAGTTAAGCTATGACAAGGAGTCTTTTAAGATTACAATAAGAGTCATTGTTGAATTCACTAAACTTAGAGCAAAGGGAGGTGTATGACAACGTAATGTCATCGTTGCAATTACCTCATGGAGGATTCTTCTTTGCTTGTGGGTTTGGAGGTACTAGTAAGACCTTCTTGTGGAATGCTCTAGTATTGACTCTTCGTTCAAAGGGAGAAATTGTTCTGACTATTGCCTCAAGTGGTATAGCGGCTACATTATTGCCCTCTGGGTGAATAGCATGCTGATTCAAATCACAAAGTTTTCAGTGTGTTCAATTTGGCAGAACTCACCTCCAGCAAACCTCATTAATAACATGAAATTAATTATTTGGGATAAAGCGCCTATGGTTCAAAGTTATTGTATGGAAGCATTTGATAGAACTTTGAAAGATATAATGCACTCTAACTTCCCTTTTAGGAGGAAAATCCATTCTCATGGGTGGTGATTTTAGATAAATACTGTCAATTATTCCTAAAGGTACAAGGGCAACTATAGTTAATGCTTGCATAAGTTCTTCCTATTTGTGGCATCATTGCAAAATTTTCTGTTTGATAAAGAACATGCGCCTAAATCAAACAAACAATACAAATGTCAACAAAAAAATTGAATGGTTCTCAAGGTGGTCACTAGATGTTGGTGATGGAAATTTAGGAGATTCCATTGATGGTGTAACATCCTAATTTTTATTTTAAGATTTAATTACAATTAAAAAAGAATTATTCATGATAAATGGACTTATCATGTAATAGTTAATGTGAAAATAGCTATTTAAAATAATATAAGAGTAAGAGAAGTTATAAAATGATAGTGATGAATTAAAAATTAAAAAAATGAAATAATAGGAATAATAAGTATAAAAAAAATAAAGAGATCCATTAATATATATATATCATATATAAAAAAACAGAAAAAAAAAAAGTAAAGAACATTTGTGTGTTATATATATATAGTATATAATATATAAATTTTATTATAATTAATGGTGGGAATGTGCCCACCATTAAATGAATGGGTGAGGGAATTATTAATACCCCTAACTAGCACCCCTCTCCTCAAAAAGCTGAAGCTGATCCTTTTGCTTCTTTTTCTTTCTTGAGTTAGAGAGGAGCAACGTAAAGAGAGAAAGAGAAGCAGTCATATTTTTTTGTAGGATTTTCTTTTTAAATTTTTGGTAAGCTATTATCTCCTCTTTCCTTTTAGTTTCTTCTCTCTTATTTTTAGTTTTGATGGAGAAAAATTACAGATTTATAGATTCTGGAATTTTGGGGGTTCTAGTTGACTATTTTGCTTTTGATAGCTTGAATGATTGATTTTAGGAAAATATAGTTGGGGTTTTGTTGAGAAATTAGGATTTATGATTTGAGTATCTTAAATATGAAATTAATTATTGGTTTTAACTTATTAGAGTTTATAATGATGATGGGATGGAATGGTTTTGAGGTTTATAATGAAATGCGAATATTGAGGATTTTGGATGAAACTTTAAGTGTGGGAAATTATGTGTTTTTGACTAAAATTGAGGAGAATGTGATTAATTGATACCTCTAAGGAGTAAGAAAGAAAATGGATTGTGATGATGATTTGGTTGAAAATTGATTTAATGATATATTTCCTAAGATTTAAAATAAGTAAAATTTTGGGGGTCTTTTTGATGATTGGATATAATTATTATTGTCAATAATTTTAATGAGAGGAATAGATCTATTTGGTGGTAAAAATGTGATTGAAATAGAGAAATTGAGTTATGGTAGTAAATTCAAAATTTTGGGAATTTGTATTGAAGTGAACAATTTGAATGTTATGGGAATATTTGAAATAGAGCTTGATTATTGAGTTGACAATGTGGTTATGGGAAATGGAATTTGTTAATTGAGTTGGTTGAGTTATTGGGACTATTGTGGCACTAATTTTTAATGTTGGCTCTATTGATAAAGGAAAAAAAGTGTTGAGACTTTTAGAGAGCTTTGAGTCTGTTCTTGTTAACCACTCAATTGATTCGTAATCTAATGTGTGGTGATGCTTTAACTGTATAGATTGATTATACACGGTGACTTGAGCATAAAGGTATTAATTGGTTGGTAAATTCTCCTTGCTTGGTGAGAGGTAACTACTTTCCACTTGTCATGTATGCTAATATCTTGCTTTTGAGAGTTTTGGTAATATGAAATAGTGTAATGAGATGTGTACTTTTTATTGTCATTCTTGATATGAGAAAATTGTTTTGTGAAACTTCTAATTCGAAGATAAAATGTGAGATGTTGAAAAGCTGTTTTATCTTGAATATTGTTTGTAAAAGCATTATCATGAATAGTCATTGGAAAATTGTGATGAATTATTGATATTGTGACGGGTGGATTTGATTGTGATTAATATAGAGAGAGAATAGAGAAAATACTATTATGTGATAAGACCTCATATTGGTACACATTGGTTAGTAATTCATCCTTATTGGGATAGGTCTAGTAGCTCATTTATTCCTAAGAGAAAGGAATAGGTCATTGTGGCTTGTGTGAGACAAAATAGTATCACATGATAAGACCTCCCATTGGTGCATATGGGGTTGGTTATTCGTCCCTTTTTCCTACGTGGCTCATATGTACCTGTTGGGATAGGCCTACTTGGCTCAAACATCCTAGAGAGAAGCACATGATCTTATAGTTTTTTCATTCCTAAGAGAGAGAAACAAGCCTTTATGGCTTGTGTGTATGTCTTTATAATAATAGGGATATGCCTACTTAGGCTTTTGCGTTTGCATACCTCTTTTAGAAGAGACTCGATTTAGTTAATGTGTATGATTTTGGAGATTATGTGTATGATAGTATATGTATTAATATTTTCTATCTCACTTGACAAACCTTCTCATGCTTATATGTTTGCTTACCTCTTTTGGGAGAGACTCTACCCGGCTATAGTGTATTGTTGTAAGATTATTTGAATAATATTATATGCATTGCTATTTTTCTATCCCACTTGATACCTCATTAGCACATATTGGTATGCATGATGAGTTATACTTTTGGTTAATGAGGCTTTTGTCTCACTCTCGTTGCTCTTAACATTTTTTAAGTGATAGTTCCTGCGCAACAATTTTAGGGAGTACTTCGGAGGCTTAGATAGCTTCTTATTGGAGTATAACCTCCATTGTTTATTTATGTGTTTAGATTGATGTATATTTTCACTCAAATGGCTCATTTTGTATCCTCTGATTCAACTACATACTTTGTCACTAGCTAATAAGTTAATGAAGGCTAGAGGCCTTTAGAAATTATATTAAATGATGTTGTGGTTCCACAAATGCATGTTTGATATTTCTTGGTGTCAAAAATGTGTTTTGATGTTATAGGAAATTTTGTTTTGATAATTGGGCTTATGATTATATGTGATATTCTAGGCTTAAGAAGCTCAAGGCCCAAGTGTGGTAATTAATTATGGTTTGGTTTGTGAAATAATGAGAAATATTTTATTATCCATGATAGGTTATATATATTCAGTCTATTTCTATTCTATCATGGATAAGTTCATTTAGTAGTTTTAATCTTTTTAATCATGATAGATGTTTTCAATGAGTTAGTTTAACTCTTTTCTATTATGGTTAATTTCAAATTTGAAAGAAAATATTTTGATAACTGAGTTTTATGAAATAGGATTTTACATATGGTGTTGCTAACATAGAAATACCATATGAGGTGTTTATTAGGAATTATCATGATCCTATGAATGCAATTAACAAGCAACATATGAGGACCTATTATACAATCTAACATCGAATGAATACTTCAACGAGAGAGTGATCCTATCACCAATAATTGAAATGGTTGGGAAGATAAAGGATCATATGTGTTAGATGCTACCAAGGGAGACGTACGAGTTCTTAAGTTATGACTATGTCTGCAAGTATACTGAAGATGCAGACACTTTCAACAATCTCTACACAACAGGATTTATCAACACTATCACATCTTCTGGCCTACCACCATATAGACTTGTATTGAAAGTTAGAGCTCCTATAATGTTGTTACGAAACATTGATCAAGCCTTTGAATTGTGTAATGGGACACACTTTCGTGTGACTATGGTAAGTAAGAAGGTTATTGAGGTGGTAACGATCAATGGTTCAAGGCCAAATGAGAAAGTCCTGATACTTAGGATGGATATGAATCCTTCAGAATCTATATGGCCATTTCATATGAAACGAAGGCAATTCCCAATTACACTTTCGTTTTCTATGACCATCAATAAAAGCTAAGGATAATAACTGCATCATGTTGGAATATATTTATCCAAACCAGTTTTTGGACATGGTCAATTATATGTGGCACTTTCTAGAGTAAAGAGCATTGATGGTCTTAAAATTGTTGTTGGCCCAAATGAAGGTGGGTCTGGTATGACTACAAAGAATGTTGTGTATAAGGAAGTATTTAGAAATGTAGGTGTGTAAGTGTAGAGATGCGAGCTTCCACTTGCCACAGGGTGCAATACCTTAGTGTTAATGATGTAATGGAGCTTCCATATGTAAAGATGTGCATCTCTTGCCAGTGTACGAAAGGTGCAACAATAAGAAGTTAAAGTGATTGTACAAGGGAATTAGTAGAAGGAATTTTTTTTGTATGATTTTGTATTTTTTTTGTATCCACTATTAAATTAAGGAGCAATGGTAACAAAGTTGATGTCTTCAAGAAATGTGCGAGTTGGGAAAATTGTAAATTGAGGAAGTAGAATTTGAATATGCATAAACTCTCCATACAACACAAGGGAAGTGCATGCTCGTTATTAAAAATAAAGTTTGTCGTCATGAGCATTTGGCACCATAAAGTTTTCAATGGTGCTTAAATACACATAAACTTTAAAAAGTGGAGCAATTTTAACATTGTTGTTAAGTTTGAGATAACGTCTGTTACTTTAGGTAGAATGGGTCCCACATGTTGTACAATTGTTATATTTTTTTTGGGTAAAGGTGCAATTTTAACAATAAAGTTTTTTGTCATGAGTGTCTAACACTATAAAGTTTTTAAGGGTGTAAAAATATACATAAACTTTATAAAAATGTGCAATTTTACCATGGCCGTTGATGGAGGAAAATGGTGGTTACTTCATTGCTTGCGGATCCCACACAAATGTCTATGTGTTACTTCATTTGATTGTTTGAAGGCACACCTCAATATCCTCTATCAAAAACTGACTATTCTCCTCTGACTCCAATTATATGGATAAGATGTGGTGGATGCAATGAATAAACTCCAACCTCCTCATTCATTAAAGATGCTATGGTCTTTATAACTCCTTTGATTCTATAAATCACCATCAAATAAGGCACATGATGCCTTTACTTAGTGTCTCTTGCTCTGTCTCATAGGATGCTGCTGTTGCTATCGGAAAAGGGGGATCTTCATCTATCGGCTAAATGCTTCTTGCGAAGGCGGATAAACTGGGATATGAGCTGCCTTTCTCCTTCAAATGTAGGAGATAAAAAAAGAGTGGGAAGGCTTGTACATAAGCGACAAGCTTTGACTGAATTTTGACTTCACAGTGTAGCTGGCGGTCATCAAACTAGTGGTGGTGGAAGCAGTATAAGAAGCATAAAGAGTGCTTTATTTTGTCCTTGAAAGAGATTCACGATTTAGGAGCTTCATTGTTCGCCATGGATGCATATTGGGACCCAGAAGCAATAAAGTAACTGATGTTTGCCTTAGTCAATGTCAATGGTAAAATTGCACCTTTTTATGAAATTTATGTATTATTTTGCACCCATAAAAATTTTATGATACCAGATGCTCCTGACAAAAGACTTTATTGTTAAAATTGTATCTTTACTAAAAAAAAACTGATAACTGTGCAACATGTGGGGCCCACAATACCTAAAGTAATGAACATTATCACAAACTTAACAGCAGTGTTAAAATGGCTCCACTTTTTAAAGTTTATATATATTTAAGTACCATTGAAAATTTTATGGTGCTAGATACTCTTAATGACAAACTTTATTACTAAAATTACATTTTTACACTATAAAAGAAAACCACGCTATAGCATTATAAAGGATGTGATGTCCTTCAAACGAAAGTGATGACACTGTTTCCACTCTTCACCATGATATAGGATGCTGATTGATGAGGTCAAAAGAAAGATGGTCTAGAATAAGAACACTAAGCTTTAAGAATAATTAGTTAATGACAATTAAATGAAATTTAATAATAATAAATAATATCGACAATAAATTCGTACAATGACATTTTACTGATCTTTAATAAAATGATAAATAATTGGAATACAAATGCCTAGAATGAGGGTGGGATTTTTAACCAAATTCATATACTTCCCAGACAAATTTGAGGAGTTTATATTGGTTTTAAATATAAGATATAATTTTTATATTTATCAATTTTTTTTAATTTATCTTTATTAATACTTCCTGGACAACAATTAAGGAGAGGAAGAGAATGAGAGAGTTAATGATGATGACTAGGATGTTTAAAAAAAGGGAAATTTACAATGAGGTCCCAAATAAAAGGGACTTTACGTCAAATAGGTCCCATGAAAATCGCGTATTTACAGTCAGGTCCTAAAGTTGTTAATGGCGCTGTTAGGGTTGTTAATGACAACCTCAAGAGGTTGTAATTAACAACCCTAGCAGCGCCATTAACAAATCCGGGGTTGTTAATTGGGACTTGACAGTAATAAATTCCTGAAAATTGGAACCTTA